>MU855615.1:21426-37826 GCA_033296695.1 Staphylotrichum tortipilum | reverse complement strand
CCAACCCCCACCCCGACCCCTTACCCGCCTACTCCCCCCCAGCGCGGCTCACCCCCTCCACCATCGCAAGCAGCAGCACCGCCACCATCGCCACCACCGCCACGTCCACCACTCCCTCTCCCACCCCGCGAAGAAGCGGGAGCGTCTCCTCCCTCCTCGGCCCAGACCCCTCCCCCTCCTCCAGTACCCCCCGGCGGTACGGCCTCCCCCCCCTCCCCTCCCCCCCCCCCCCCCCCCCCGGCCGGCCTCCCCCCCGTCCCTTCCAGCCCGCCCCTCCACCACGGCAGTCTCCCCTCCCTCTCCTCCTTCCACGTGCCGTCCTCCGTCGCCCGCTCCCGCGCCGGTGCGAACCCGACGGCGAGGTTGTATCAGAATGTTGCGCTGCGGAGGGCCAACGCCGCCGGTGCTTCTTCTTCGAGTAGTGGGAGTGGGAGTTCAACGGCAAATCTGGATGGGTTGATGCGCAGGGTGATGCTGGAGCGGATTGAGGAAGAGGAGAGGAACAGGGTGAGGCCGTTGGAGGATCCGTATTTGGTCGGGGAGGAGGCCGCCGCCGCCGCGCGGGCGGAGAGGGTCGCGAGGGAGATGAGGGGGGATGAGATACTGGCGAGGGAGGATAGGCGGTGGGATTGGTTTTTGGGTACGTTTTTCGCTTTTTTCCCTCCTTTTCTTGTCCCTTTTCCCTAGTCTTCTCTGAGTTTTCCGGGGAGGAGCAGAAAAGTGTTGGGCAAGGTGGCTAACTCGTCTCCCTTTCAGCCCAGATGAAGGACCGCGAGGAGCGCGAGCGCGGCTGGAAACGCTTCCGCCGCGACCTCGACAAGCGGTCCAACAACAGGCTGGCCTTCCGCATTGGCGCCCGGTTCTGACTGTGGAGGGGGTTTCTGAGGGGGTAAGGGAAGGGTTGTGAGTTGGCTTGGTCTGGTGCATTGTCTTTCTCGAGGTTTCCAGTCTTTTCTCACTCTGGCGCCCGTTTCCGAGGTGGATAGGTTGGGTGAGGGAGTGAGAGTTGGTGAGTTGGCCCGGTGCATTGCCTTTCTCCTTTTCCTCACTGTCCGGCGTTCGTGACTCGCCTGCTTCTTCGTCTTCAGTTCTTCCTCTCGTTGCCAGATTATTTTGCCCTCAGTGGCCCATCGTCACTTTGCATTGGGTGGGAATCTGCGTTTTGCCTTGTCTTCTTCTCTTCTCTCTAGCCCTCATCACTGGGTGTTAAGGGGTTTGTTTGTTTGATGGTTGGTTTAGCATGCTCGGATTGCCAGATTGATAGTCGGGGACTTGGTCCTCGTGGATTGTTTGCGTTCAGGGGCATCTTCGGGGCCGGATCTTCCAAGTGACGGACTTTACCTTCCAGGAGTATAGAAGAAGTCATTATTCTCCCCGCGAACTCACCCATGGCAAACGATGGTGTCATTATCGAGGAGACTGTAAATTTCCGGCTGCGAAATCCCAAATTCTTGCCGGTGCCCTTCCCTCCCTGCCTCCAAGTTCATGACCCATCTGTGAATCAAGTCCGACATCCGTCAACGCCAAGGCCAAATGCTGCTGCTAACGACACACTCACACTCCGCCAGTCGAGTCTTAGCTGATAATCTGTATACATGTTGTTGTACACAACACTCTCGCGATCCAACACCGCGACCCCACGTTATGCCTCGCCACCACACTGCGCCTTAGCCCTTGCTCTTGGTGTTGAGGATGAGAGCAACGATGAGGCTGGAGATGCTGTTAGCGAATTTCACTCTGGCAACCCCAACCCTACCCCGGTGGAATCTTACCCGTAGAGCCCCAGGACTTCACCGAAAATGAGAATCAGCACCATGCCGACAAACACCCTGGACTGCAGCATGTATGCGCGGACGCCCTTATCGCCGACGATACCGATGCAGTAGCCGGCCGCGAGACCAGTCAGGCCAACCGACAGCCCGCAGGCGAGGTGCATGAATCCACTGGTTTGCGCGTCAGCACCACCGACATGGCCCATCCATCTGCTTGCGACCAAGGGAACCCACTTAAATAAGCTGTAGTTGGAGCCGAACGCGGGCGGTTGGAGGTCCTGGGCGATGAGGACCGAGATGACAAGCGAGTAGACGGCGATGATGCCGGACATGACGACGGGGATGAGGCACTGTTGGGAGAGAGATGGTCAGCAGGCGGACCAGACCCGGAGCATATTAGAGGGTGCCAGTTCCCACCTTCATGATCAGGTCCGGCCGGAACGTCCCCACGCCTGCGATGCCGATGCCGGATTTCGCGGTGCCGTATGCTGCGCCCATGCCTGCCAGCCGAGATATCCCGTTAGTTGTCCGCCAGTGTGCCGTCGAATAGAGTGTGGGGGGAGCGGAAGCCTGAGCTCGGAACGGAGGGAGGGAGCGAGGGGTCGTCCATACAGCCAAAGATCATGGCCGAGGCAATGCCGGCCTGTGAGGAAGTTGGTTAGTAAACTGGGCTCGATGGCGCTGCCCTCTGCTCCGGCGCAGAGGGTGGACCGGAGGGGAAGCCGTTGGGGCCTGGGGGGGACCAGCAACCAGTGACGAAGCCAACGACACTCACCATGCCAATGAAGGGCGCAAACTTAGGGCTCAACTCGGACTCGGCCATCTTGGTGGACTTTGGGGGGTTTCCTGCTCTGCGACGGTATAATAGACAAGCCGCGGCGCAACCGAATCGATGCGCAGCGCGGAGACGGGGCCTTGGAGGAGGTCAATGGCGCGCTGAGATGGAAGCCAACAGCGGTTGTCAGCGGGATTGATGCGCGATAGGCAACCCGCATGGGCCAGTTGCTTCGGGAGCTTGCGACGCCCGCCAAGAGCTCCCACGCCAGCGCCAGCGAGCCAACCGCCGCTGGATCTAGGATGGTCACGTGAGTCTACACGTGCAGCCGTGGTGTACACCAGGGTTGCCTCACCCTCAGGCATCTCATGATTCCCATCCCACTCACAAGCACCTCTTTCCCGTTGGATGCGGGCGCCATGGGTTTTCTGCAGCATCTTGAGCGTGTCTGGGTGTCTTGTCTGTATGTGCTGGTAGACCTGTAAAGCAGCGCTTGTAATTTGCGTTGCGGCGAGAAGTCACACGCTGAACTGGTCCGAGTGCTTTCCCCAGTGAGTGCCAGGCGATGCACACTCCTGCCCTGGCCCTCCCTTCCACTCTCACCGACCGCGATGTAGAAAAAAAACTTCGATTTCGGTTGTGATTTGCAGCACCGTATTCATTCCGCCATACCGGTTTCCAGCATCCCTAACCTGCTTTTTGGAGGACTCCAACCCGTCCCTGGCCCGCCGCCTAGCATTCCAGGGGCAAGCAAGGCTGCGCCACACCCTAAAATCACCAGCCGTTGCCGAGCTGCCTTTACGGAGTAACTGACGAGTTAGTGGATCACGAACGCGCTTCGGGCTGGCGAGGTCCCGCTGCCGCATCACCTGCATGGCACCCATGCACAGACGGACGCCCTGAGGCGAAAGGGAGAAAGGAACAAGAAAAGAAGAACGTTGTTCACATGCGGCATCTCATCATCCCTTCATACACAGCGAATCGGTATCAGCGACACTGGAGCCCGGATCCCCACCATCATTCATCAACAAGAACAAGCAAACGCAGACAGACGACAAGACAAGGGACGGTTGGGTCGGTTGGAGCTGCCCATTGCCTTTGAGAACCGGGACTGGCAGCGGGGTGGCATTCTCACCCCATCAAAAGCCCCCCGTTGAAACCCCCCCAAGGCCGCTGGTTCATCGGCTGGTTCCACGGGACCTGGGGTCCAAAATTGTGGTTAGGGGGGAGCCAACGAAACGCACCGCCCAATAACGTCACCCGCTCGCTGGCCGTGGCACAACCGGAAACATTCTCCAGCACCTTGGACAAGCACAGCCAGCACCACCACTCTCCGCTCCACACGCCTCCCCCCCTCCCCCTCTCCTCCCCTGGCAGCGACAAGACGACGACAGCCGACTGCGGTCCCGCCCGTTGCGGCCTCCGACACCGATCCATCTGCTCGACGGAGGACGCGGTACTTAATTGGGCGAGGGCGCGGGCCGTGTGTGTATCTGGGATACAGCGACGGGCGATTGCTGGTCGACGAGCAAGGAGACCGACCCAGAGAGAGAGGAAGCGAGAGTTGGCCCGCCCGACCTGACCCCGACCGACCCTGACTGACTGACCGACCCCCGACGTCGAAACTGAAACGAGGGCAGTGGAAAGAAAAGAGAAGACGAGTAAGTTCATCCCTTCTCCACTTTTGACTGCTATTCCCCACCCCCTGGCGCCGTCGCTCCCACCGTCCGACCGCCGACCTGTCCATCACGGGATTGGTGCCAGGCGCGCGAGACGGGAACCCGGGGATTCGGGGAAAACAAGAAGAAGAAGAAAAAAGAGAACAGACCTCCCCTCCCGCCAGCATCTACGACTGACACATGCGTCATCACAGCCAGCCATGGCCGACTACCAGCGCGACCGGATGCCGCCGTCGAGACAGCAGCAGCAACAGCAGCAACAGTATGGAGCCGACAACTACCCGCAACGGGACGCCGCCTTCTCCAACATTTTCGGCGCCGCCCCCCCTCCCGGCCGATCGCAGACAATGACCTCGTCCGTCCCCCCGCCCCAGTTTGCCCAGGACGGCCGCACCCAGACAATGTCGTCCACCACCTCGGGCATCTCGGAGTCGCAGAGATCGCCACCCCCGCGACCGCCCCCAGGAGGTGATTATCGAAACCAGTTCCCCCCTCCGCGGCCGCGCCCCAACGATGGCGGCCAAGGATACGGATACTATCAGAGCCCCCCGCGCTCCGTGTCTGGCGGCCAGCAGGTGCCGTCTCCCCAATATCTCCAGCAACAGCAGCAAATGCCGCGCCGGCCATATCCCGGAAGTCCGCCATCGCAGCAGCAGGGTCCCCCGCGATTCGACCCTCAACGAGGCCCCCCGCCGCAGCAGCAGCAGCAGGGCCACTACAACAATGGCCCGCAGCGGAATCCTGCACCGCGCCCCTACCCGCCCGATGGAAGGCCCCCGCCGGCCATGAACTCGGACCCGTACCGCTCGCAGTCTCTGGCCAGCTACCCGAGACCCCAGATGTACCAGCAGCCTCCGCCACGCCATTACCAGCAGCAGCAACAGCCGCCCCCGGCCAATGCCTTCCGGCACGCCCAGTACAATCAGCAGCAGCAGTCGTCGGCGAGGACCACGGCGCAGGGGCGGATCGTTCCCGAGAGGCACATGGAGGACCGGTCCATGACCATGACGGGCTATCCCTCGCAGGACCGAGACGCGCACCAGACTATGAGCGGCCGCGTCATCCCGAACAGGAAGCCCGTGGGCGGCGGCGGCCCGCCGCAGCACGAGTTCATAGCTCAGCACACCTCGCCAAACCCCGGGTACGCCCAGGGATACGGACCGCCCGGGTCGCAGACCAGGACCACGAGCATGGCTTCGTCGATTGGCAACGACAGTGGCCGATCCATGTCGATGGCCTCGACCATCGTCGCACCCTCGATGGCAGCGACCGATAAGGCGGACGCCCAGACTCTCGTGCATCAACGGACCTCGATGACCAACTCGACCAACGGTGAACGCCCCCCCACCGCTAAGATCAGGCCGCCCATCGTCTACCCCGCCCTCCTCTCCCGCGTCGCCGAGTGCTTCCGCCAGAAGATCGTTACGGGCGATCGGACCAAGAACGAACTCACATACAAGAATGCCTTCAGCGGCGCCGAGGCCGTCGATGTTCTCTCTTACATTATTAGGACTACGGACAGGAACCTGGCCCTGCTCTTGGGCCGCTCCCTCGACGCCCAGAAGTTCTTCCACGACGTCACGTACGAGCACCGCCTGCGCGATTCGACCTACGAGATGTACCAGTTCCGCGAGACCATGACGGAGGAGATCGAGGAGAAGCCGGCTGTCAACGGCGTTTTCGTCTTGCTCTCAGAATGCTACTCCCCGACGTGCACACGGGATCAGCTCTGTTACTCGATAGCCTGCCCGCGCCGCCTAGAACAGGTGTCGAGGCTCAACCTCAAGATGGGGCCGGGCCTTAAGGCCGAGGGGCAGGCGACCGTGAACGACGACGACGCGGACCAGACGGACGAGCAGAAGCTGTGGATTAACAGCGTGCCCAAGGAGATCGCCGACAGCATAGGGGATCGCGAGAAGAAGAGGCAGGAAGTCATCTCCGAGATCTGCTACACAGAACGAGACTTTGTCAAGGACCTCGAGTACCTCCGGGACTTCTGGATCTACCCCCTGCGCGGCAAGATCAACGGCATGTCGCCCATCCCCGCGCAGAGGAGGGAGCGCGTTGTCCGGAACATCTTCACCAACATCATCGACGCGCCGAGCATCCATGGCGTCAGCTCCCGGTTCGCCAAGGCGCTGACGGAGCGCCAGCAAAAGACGCCCGTGGTGAAGAATGTCGGCGACATCTTCCTCGAGTTCGTGCCCCATTTCGAGCCCTTCATCCTGTACGGTTCGAAGCAGCTCGAGGGCAAGTTCGAGTTCGAGAACGAGCGGTCCATGAACAAAGACTTTGCGCGGTTCGTGGATGAGGTCGAGCGGCGGAGGGAGTCGCGGAAGCTGGAGCTTAACGGGTACCTGACTAAACCCACCACGAGATTGGCCCGCTACCCGCTCCTTCTCGAGAACGTGCTCAAGTACACGGAGCCCGACAGCCCGGACAAGGAGGACATCCCCAAGGTCTTGACCATGATCAGGGACCTGCTGAGCAGGGTCAACGCCGAGTCGGGCAAGGCTGAGAACCGCTTCAACCTGCGCCGGCTGCACGAGCAGCTCAGGTTCCGCCCGAACGAGAAGGTGGACCTCAAGCTCACGGACGAGGGCCGTGAGCTGGTGTTCAAGTGCCAGTTCAAAAAGTCGCCGACCGAGAATCCGGACCTGACGGCCTTCTTGTTCGACCACGCAGTACTCCTTGTGCGTATCAAGCAGGTGGGCAAGACGGAGGAAGTCAAGGCTTATCGCAGGGTAAGAGCGCCAGTGTCGAAGGTCAGTCGGATGTGATAGAGACTAACTTTTGGTAGCCTATTCCGTTGGAACTTCTCTCTATTAAAGAGATGGAGGAGGTCATCCCCCAGTCCGGCGTCAAGCGCTCCTCGACAAGCATCCTCCCCGCCCTGCGCAACACCGGAAACGAGACCAAGAAGGGCGACGGCTGGCCGATCACATTCCGGCATCTGGGCAAGAACGGCTACGAGTTGACGCTGTACGCGTCGAACCCTGCGGGCCGCCAGAAGTGGCTCGAGTTCATCGACACGGCTCAGCAGCGGCTCCGGGCCCGGGCCGACTTCCTCAACACAACCGTCATCACGGCCGGCTTCTTTGCGGGCACGAACAAGGTCAACTGCGTGGCGCCATTCGGTAAGTTTGGTCACGGCTGGGTGGTGGTGGCTCTTGGCTCTTACTGACGCAATATCAGACGGCGGTCGGAAGCTCATCTACGGAACGGACAACGGCATCTACATCTCGGACCGCCGGTCCAAGGACAACGCCAACCCTAAGCGGGTGATTGACGTGCCGAGCGTGACGCAGGTGGACGTGCTCGAGGAGTACCAGCTGCTGCTGGTGCTGTCGAACCGGTCGCTCCTGTCGTACCCGCTGGGCGCGCTGGACCCCAACGAGCCCATATCGTCGAAGCGGGCCAAGAAGATCCAGAGCCACTGCAACTTCTTCAAGACGGGCATCTGCCTCGGGCGGCACCTGGTGTGCTGCGTCAAGAGCTCGGCGCTGTCGACGACCATCAAGGTGTACGAACCCAACGATGCCATGTCGCGCACTAAGAAGCAGAAGGGCCTCAGCAAGATGTTCAACGCGGGCCAGGACGAGCTCAAGCCGTTCAAGGAGTTCTACATCCCGACCGAGTCGAGCTCGGTGCACTTCCTCAAGTCGAAGCTGTGCGTCGCGTGCGCGCGCGGGTTCGAGGTGGTCTCGCTCGAGACGCTCGAGACGCAGTCGCTGCTGGACCAGGCGGATACCTCGCTCGACTTTGTCGCGCGGAAGGAAGGGGTCAAGCCGATCCACATCGAGCGGCTCAACGGCGAGTTCCTGCTCAACTACTCGGAGTTCTCGTTCTTTGTTAATCGCAACGGCTGGCGCGCGAGGCCGGAGTGGCGGCTTGACTGGGAGGGCACGCCGCAGGCTTTCGCGCTGTCGTACCCGTGGATTCTGGCGTTTGAGCCGAATTTTATTGAGTTGCGGCATATTGAGAACCTGGCGGTGCATATTGTGCCCCACAGGAATATCAGGATGCTGCATAGCAGTACGCACGAGGTCAGTTCTTAGCCCCCTTCCCCCCCTTTTCCCCTCCCCCGAGGATATCAGAGTGGTATGATGCTGACGAGACGTGTGTGTGGCAGATCCTGTTTGCGTACGAGGACGAACGCGGCGAGGACGTTATCGAGGCGATTGACTTTTGGAAGAGCCAGCGCAAGTCGGAGCTGTACCCCGGCGGGCTTGGTGCAGGTGCCAATGGCGGCGAGTAGAGCTCGAAGTGAAGTTTTCTTTTTCTTCTTGTTGTTGTCTCCCTTGGTCGATGCCGTCTTGGGGTTTTGAGGTTCTTTCGCTTCGTTATTGGTTGTTTTAATCGATTCTCTCGTTTTTTGTTTTGAGAGATAGGGAGAGTGTGTGGGTGGTGTTGGAAATGGGACTCACGCAGCAAGGAGGGAGGGTTCTCGGAAGAAATAATGACAGGGTTTTCTCTTTTTTTCCCCTTCTCCTTCGGCTGTGTGACGTTGTGGGTTTGGTTGGTCTTCCTTCTTCCTACACCTTCTTCCTACATAAGAGTGCTGGGGATGAAGCATGTTGTTGGGGAGGGCATGGGGGTGGAGATAATTCGCTGGCTTTGGTGGTGGACTTGATTCATTGAGGAAGGATTCGGGACGGGCTGGGACCCGGAGATGGTGAGGGATGGATGGGATTGTGTTTTGGTTTGGGGTCTTGTGTTTTGTTTGTGTTGTTGTTTAAACAATGTTTTCTGTTTATGGATGTACATATGCATGAAGGCAGCGGAGAGGGGGGTGGTCAGGAGAAGAAGACGAGAAGAGAGCGCTGTTTCTTTGCTCATTGTCTTTGACTCTTGTTGGCCAATGATGGCTTGGGGGTGTCTGCTTGGGGGTTGGGCTTCCAATTCTCTCAGACAGGGAGGGGCCTTCCTCGGTTGAAACCTCGTCGTGGCTTGGTCACTTCTCACTTGTGTGGTTTTCTCCGCTTGAGAACGGGGAAGGCAGAATGAGAAGTGGGTGGTGGGAAGGGGAGATGGTGGGAAGTCAGAGGGGTGTGTTGTGTAGTGTGTATTGTTGGCTTGGGGCGAGTTGCCCGTTGAAGCGGGGGAGTATGGCTGAGAAAGGGATAGGGGCTGTGATGTGTGTACGGTATTGTCAGTTTGAGTTGATACAACCGAGTCTGGTGTTGAACCTCCTGGAAGCAGATATGAGATGATTGCGGTTAGTGGTAGATCCAGGGGCCAGTTAGTGGGCCCTTCGCGGATTCCCGGCACTCTGGGCCCCCGATTTGCGCGGCGCTAGGAGGCTTGGCGGCTTGGCTGGCGGGCCACCCGACCGCCCGAACACCAACGCCACCCTCGTGTCTCAGCGTCTTCGCTCTCGGCGCACTTCCCCCTCCATCAATCACTCCATCCATCCATCTATACACAACCAACTCACCAGGTTCCTTCGCTTGTTCTGCCTGTCTCCGTCGCAGAAGCATCGGCATCGCCGCTCACTCGCACACGCAGCCCACCATGGTGTTCGAGGACCGCCAGCGCGTCATCGAGACGAACCGGTCTCTCCGCCTGATCAAGAACGTTAGTTGCCCTGCCCAGCCCCCCCCCTCCCGCCCATGATCGAGTATGCTAACCCCCGCCTGCAGGAACTCGAGGCCCTCCTCGAAAAGGGCGTCATCACCGACGCCGCCTTCGACTCGATCCACTCCCTCCTCCCCGCCGAGTCTGCTCTCTCCGGCCCCCGCACCGCCACCAACCCGAACCTGACCCCCCAAGCAACCCCCTCGCCAGCTCCCACCCCTTCCCACACCGCCAACAACAACCCCACCCCGGCACCGCCATCCTACGCCCAGTCCACCGCCTCCCCGCCCTCCCTCCCCTCGCGCAACCCGCAGCCGCCCGCCGGACCCCCCGAGAAGCCCGTCCTGACCATGGCCCGCGCGCTGTACCACTACGCGCCCAGCGACACGCGCGACCTTGCGCTCGAGCGCGACGACCGCGTCGCCGTCCACGAGTACATGAACGCCGACTGGTGGATGGGGCGCAACCTCCGCACCGGCGCCGAGGGCATCTTCCCGCGCAACTACGTCATGCCCGAGGAGAGCAGCGAGAAGCAGCAGCAACAGCCGGCGCCGGTGGTAGGGTATCAGCAGCCGCAGTACGCGCAGCCCGTGGGTGGGGGGTACCCCGGTCAGGGGCAGTCGTCGACGGCGGCGCCGTTCCCGCCGTATCAGGACCAGCAGCCACAGCAGCAGCCGCAGCAGCAGGAGGGGGGAGGGAGTAAGATGGGTGAGCATGGGAAGAAGTTTGGGAAGAAGTTGGGGAATGCGGCGATATTTGGCGCGGGGGCGACGATTGGGAGTAATATTGTGAATTCCATTTTTTAAAGGGGGAGGGGAATACCAGCGGGGGGTGGAGTGGGAGGGGGGCAGATGGGTGGACAGGAGGATCAGTCAGTTGTCCGTCCGTCCAGGAATGGGTCTGTTCATCATCGTTACTTTGTTTGGCATGGGCCGTGTGGGTTTTCCTCACGTTCTGTTTTCACCCATTTGGCAGGCGCTGCTTCGTCTCAGTGACCACCGCAGATGTTGCTCTGACACATGCATTATCCACCCTTTCTATGACCTTGGGTGTTGGCAGCCAGAGCGGTTCCATCAGCACCCGCCACTTAGCGTCATTCGAGGGGTCTCCCTCCAGTTCTTGTGTCAGATCAGGTCTGGGCTTATGAATTGCTATCATCATCATTATCATCATCAATAGATTGGGCGTTCAATTTTGAAACCGGCGAGCCAACCTCGCCTCTCTTCCCAACCTGCGAGATCCACGCCGTAGATGTATCACAGTTTGGAGAACGGGCATACCCCCCCGTCCCAACCACCTCCCGAGTAAGAGCATTGCGTACGACAACCCACAGCCCATCCCGCAGCCCATCCCGCAATTACCTCCGTACCTTCCTCTACCAGAGCACTGTTTTTTTCTCCACCCGGAGCTAAACGTCCGAGCACACGCCATCATCCCAAGGGAGAATGGCCCCCAAGCCGTTGCCAAGCGAGGGTCGTGAAGCTAAGCAAGGGGGACCCCCCTGACGCCTGCCGCCATCGCAGCCACCCTTCTTGGCTTTCGTCATCGCCACCGTCGCCTTTTTCCACCACGACGACTACCGCGATCATGATGTGTGCTGTGTAGCTTGTGTGCTGTGTAGCTTCTTGGGGTGTTTGGTGTCATATCATGCGTTTGTTTGTTTGTTTGTTTGTTTGCTTGTTTGAGTATGGAAGCTAGATTGAATTTGGTAGATAAAGTGGTAGGACAATAGTACCGAAACGGAAGCATCTCGAGAAGAGTTAGAAAGTGACTAGTTAATGGATGGATCTAACGGCCAAGGTCCCGAACATGAAAAACCCCCCGTGTGTTGCTGTGTGTGTGGTTTCCAGCACCAGTATATGCCATGCCGCCCCGTCTTGTAAAGGGGGGCAAAACTCGTTGCTGGATCCCCCACTCTCGCTTCCTTCTGCCCCTGCGATGATAAGGAAAAGGTTTGAGGGCCTGGCCCGTTATATGGAGTAGGTGGTAAAGTAGATGATAGGGTGATGAAGAATGGGGAAATTAGCCCAGAAGAGATCTCGGAAGGAAACAACAACAAAAAGGAAGATGGGACGTAAAAAAACTCCGTGCTCCCGCCAGCACACCGGCCCAGGTATCGACACCGACTCTCTGCAATGCGAAGAATGAAACATGCCTGCGTAAAACAACAAAGGGAAAAAAAAAACCAAGAAAAGAAAAGAAGAGGGAAGAAAAAGTGTGAGAAATAGACCCCCAAGCGGCGGCCAACGAAAACAATCCCCCAGAGAAAAAAAAGGGGGGGGGGCATCTCCCCAGGAAGTAAGATTCACGCCTCCCAAGCAACAACCACCGCACCCTCCACCTCATCTACCTCCCCCCTCTCAAACCCTCTCTCCAGCCACTTCGGCACCCCCACCTCCGCAAACCTCTTCCCCCCCCTCCTCTCCAGCTCCCCCTTCAACACCCTCCCCTCCCACCCCCACCTGCTTTCCAACTTCCCCCGCCTCCTTTGAAAAGCCCCAACCATCACCTCCTCCTCATCCGCAAACCTTTCCGCCAGCGCCTCCGTCTCGGTCGCGCGGCGGTCCAGCAGGGCATCCATCTCGCGCTCGTGCCGCTCGACGAGTTCTTCCATGCTCTTTGCCTGGCGCTCGCGGAGGCCGTGGATCTGCGAGGCGTGCCGCTTCTGCATGCCGTCGCGCAGGCAGTACTGTTGGCGGAGCTGTTCGAGGTGGCGTTCGGTTACTTGGCGTTGGGGCATTGCCTCGGTGGGGAGGTTGGGAGGGGTGGTGGTGGTTGGGTTGGGGGAGGGGGTATCTGAGGGGTCAGGCGGAGGGGTGGTGGTCGACGGGCTGGGAGTCGTGCTGCTGCTTGCGCTGGGGGCGGTGCTGCTGCTGCTGCTCCCGCCGTTGCAGTAGTCCTCCATGTATTTCAGCTGGATGCGGACCTTCTTCTCCTTCTCCTCCAGCCCCGCCTGCAGTTCCAGCTCGGCCATGACCTGGCGGTCCTCGAGGTGCTGTTCCGTCTTTGCGTGCCTGTCACGCATCCTGTCCATCAGGTCCGCAAACTTGTCACTGAGTGCCTTCTTCCTGTCCGCCTCACGCGCGCGCATCCCCGCCTTGGCCTTGTGCTCAAACGCCAAAAACCGCACCATCTCCGCCTCCTGCTGTGCACGCAGCGCCTTCACCTCGCTACTCTCCGCCGTCCTCCGCTCCGCCTCCAACCTCGCCGCCTCCTCCTCCACCCTTACCTTCTCCAGCGCGAGCTTCTCCGCCTCGAGCTCCGCCAGCCTGGCCTCCTCCTCGACGCGGCGCCTCTCAAGCTCCTCCTCACCATTGCAGAAATTCGGGCACCCCACCGCCGGATCCCACACGGCGCCACAAATATAACAAAACTGCGCCTTGCACCGGCACGTCATGTGCGTGCACCCCTGCGCGAGCTCGACCAGCGAGCGGCACTTGTAGCACCGCCGCCAGCCGGAGCGCTCGCCCATGCGCAGGACTGCCTCGCTCTCGCGGTCCTCGGGGCAGTCTTGCCCCGCCGGGTGGGCGGCGCGCTTGCACATGACGCAGACGCGCGCGCCGCAGTTACGGCAGACAGCCTCGAACGGGTTGTTGTTGGTATTATTATTGCCGCTGCGGTGCTTGGGGTCGGCAGCCCCGCGGTCGGCGGGCGGGATGAACTCGCCGCAGCTGGAGCGGGGACAAAAGATGCGTGCGTCCCAGGGGGTGCTGTACTGGAGCACCGATTTCAAGAAAAGGGGCTGCTTCTCGCGCGGCAGGACGAGCTTGACGATTGCGCTCGGGATGGGCTGGGTGCAGCAGCGCGGCGGCATCTTGGACTCGTCGACGATGGACTGCTCCACCATGATGCACAGGCACTCGCGGCAGTAGCAGTGGCCGCAGGGTAGCGTGTGCAGCATGCCGCCGTTGTCCAAGGCGGGGAAGTCCTCGCGGCAGCAGATGCAGGGCCTAGGACGGATGCGGTGGTCAGGGTTGTTGTGTTCTCTCACTCACTCGTACCACGTACATGCCCTCATGTCATGCATGCATATGTCCCCCCACGGAGACAGACCCAAAAAAAAAAGCGCCGGTCGGAGACTTACATGGGCAAATTCGGGCTCGGCCGCCTTCTCCTCAGCTTGGCCGCGATGCTGCGCGTGAACCCCCTGACGCCGCCGCCGCCACCACCACCGCCGCCGCTCTTCTTCCCGCCCGACTTGGCGACGATGCTCGCCGACCACCCCGCCTTCTCGTGGCGCGGCCCCAGCAGCTTGGACTGGTCGAGCGCCGGGTCGACCTGGCTGATGTACCTCTCATACTGAGAGAAGCTGAGGCTCCGCCGGTTCCGGGGCTGTCTCCTCGACGACGAGTCGGTTAGCGGCGTGGTGCTGGTGTCGGTCGAACCGTCCGATGCTGCGGACACGGCGCGGGTGCGCTGCGAGCTGTGGCGGCCGTCGGAGGAATCCCCAGCGGGACTCGTCCCCTGGTCGTCTGTGTTAGATCCTCCTCCTGTTCCTCCTCCTCCGGGCGCGGGCAGCTCGATCCCCAGCGCGGCGGCCCTCAGCGCCAGCTCCTGTTCGATATCGGCCTCGGTGGCGCCGTCGGGGCGGGCCAGGACCTCGCGGACGTAGTCGGCATCGTCAAGCTCGGGCGGCGCTGGGTGGGCGTCGGCCAGTTCGGCCAGCAGCAGGGAACGTCGAGCCATGGCGGGAGCGGCAGAGAGAGAGTGTGTGTTGTAAGTGATGTATTATTTGTTACCGCCCGATCTAGAAGGGGAGGGATTCACGGTAGGGCGAAGGCAAGCTGGAGCTGGAGCTGGAGCTTGAGCAGCAGCGACTCTGCGGCGGTCGTCGAGGTCGAGGGGATGCGAGTCGCGGGCCGGACAGACATGACACGGGCTCCAGAGTGAATAACAAAATGGTATATTTTTTCCACGGCGGAGCAGCAGCCGCGTGTGCCGGGATGTAGAAACGGAAGCTCTCCTTCGCTTTTCTTCCCAGGGCAGGCTGGCCGAGGCAGGCGATCAAACGGGCCGACGGGGGGGCGTGGGAGGGCGGGTCGGGGTTTAGTTATCGCAGGATGGCATGTGTCGGGCAGTGGGACATGGACATAGATCCATGGGGGTAGGGATGGCGGGAGGGGGGAGCATGGGTGACCCCCGAACCGCGGTGGGCTGACCCGAGTGGGCTGCGCCGCCGTAAACTTTAAGTGTTTAAAAGCGGGCTGCACCTTTGCCCCGTTCTCTCCGCCAAGACAGCAGCTGCCCTTGCTCGCTCCACCCAAGTGACGCGACACAGCCCGAAGAGCGAGGTAATGGGTGGGGGGTAGTAAGGAGGGCCGAGGAGAGGAAGGCGGTCGAGCTGGAGGGCAGGAAGGCGGTCGAGCTGGAGGGCGGGAGGGCGGGAGGGCGGAAGAGTGTTCGGGTCGATGTGGGTTGGTGATATGGGCCGAGAAAAGGGGCCGTTGTGAACAGTCCGATAGTTGGATGCCCTCGGGATCGTGAGAGACGCAGCAGCCCGGCAGATGGATGGACGGACAGAAAAGCAGGCACCTGAGCAGTGTATATCTGATCCTGTGTGACAACGACCACAGAAAAGCAGCCTGGGTAGCCGAGAAAGGGCGGGTGCATGCGGGTGCATGCGGATGCGAGCCTGCTCTCGCTCGGAGGGGCTTGCCTGAGAAACTCGGTCCTGTCGTGTCCCTGTCCTGGTCCCTGCCCCCCCCAGTCCTGATCCTGATCCTGGTCCCTCGGAGTGGTGCAGCGAGAAAGCAGAACAGAAAAAAAAAAACTCTCTCTCTATCGAGATTGCAGCGTACAACTCCTCGTACGTTGTGTCGCGGACCTGCGGAAGCCGGCGGGGAACCTCCCTTAGCTAACCCACCCTCATCAGCAACAGAAATCAGATCAATAATCCCAACAATCAAGCCAACAGGGAAACGGGGACCACCACCGCGATGCTGGTGTCAGATGCGGCCCGCCAAGCGCCAGCAAAGAAAGCAAGCCCACCGGTTGCTTCTTTGGTCGAAAGAGGCACTAACAGCCCTGCGGGGGGGGAAGGGGGGAGTGCCACTAGCTAACCTCAACGCTCGCTTGTCGGTCTGCAGCAAGATGCCAGAGACCCCCAACCGCCAGCTCACTCCCCTCCCCCCTCATCCCAAAAAGCTCCATTTGAAATCCCGATCTCCACTGGGTTTCAAAACGGCCACCCAAAGCGCTGGCCCGTGATGTGCTGTCCGGGTGGGAGAGGGAGGGGAAGAGAGAGCTGGGAGGTGCGGGGGCCGGGGGAGGGGTGAGTGATGACAGAGGGAGGGGAGGGAGAGACAAGCGGGCGGGTATCTTGCCCGCTGCTGCTGACCTCTCCCAACAGCACACACCCCCCGAGCAATCACGATCCGGCCCCCGTCCAATCTCGTCCTCCTCCCCCTCCTCGCGCCGGGAATGAAATCAATGAATGAATCAATCAATCGCGGGTGGGGTTTCCCATATCCGTCCCAGCTTTTTTCGAAACGATCGGCCGTGTGGCTTGCAACAGCCCCCGGCCTGCGTCATTGGTTCTGTTCTCGCTCTGCTTTTTTTTATCCGCCACAGCTCAGGCGACGCCATGCAGCTGACCCA
>MU855615.1:0-21358 GCA_033296695.1 Staphylotrichum tortipilum | reverse complement strand
GTTGGGCTTGTTGGTTGTGAAGACCAGGCGGGCAGCAGCGGGGGATCGATGGATGTATGGTGTCACTTGTTGATTGCCCCCCTTCCCTCCCCCCTCCGGCATGGAATTGCGATCACCTCAGCTACCGCCAAGGCCATACACATCACGGTGCCATACACATCACGATGCCATACACAGCACGGTGCCATACACAGCACGGTGCCATACACAACACGGTGCCAGCTCTGCTGTCTCAAAACCCGCATCCTTTGAGAGGCACGCACCTTGATAGCCCGCCCCGCCAGTCTCTCGTCGTCATTAGCGGAAAAGCGCAATGTCTTGCAGCAAAGAGGCCGGTAAACAAAACTGACTGACTGCCTGACTGTCTGTCTGTCTGACACTGAACTTTGTAGGCCGACCGACTGACTCCCCGCGGCCCCGCAACCCTTGCGTCCCCGTCACAAACAAAGCTGCCTCCCCTCCCGTCCCGTTTACCTGTTTGATAGGGATCTGCCTTGTTTCTGACTCGCAACATCCGAGCTCTCTCGCTCACCAGCTCCGACCGCTGGCATGACATGTCCGTAGTCCAGCCTCACCAGACGATGATCGAAGCAGCGGGATCAAGATCAAGATCTCAGGATCAGGATCAGGCAACAACCGGGGAGGTGAGGACGGGGGAGGAAGGACGGGGGGTTGGTGGGAGGCGTGTCGTCACAAAATTGAGCTTCCATCACACACACCCTGCGCCGCCACCGCAGCCAGCAGCCGACAGCGATCGGGACCAGTTGCCAATTGCTGCCGATTGTTTGGCTGCTGGTTCTCGGTGGCTTGCAGCACCCAGCCCGACGGGTTCCCCTCTCCCCCCTTCTCCTCGGGCAAGACCAACCGTACTCCGCGCTTCCGTCTGCTGGTCGCAGGGCCTAGCGACCGTTAAATTTTGTCGCCTGAAAAAGCAACAGGCACGTCGCCGAGCAAGACACCCCCCCCTCCCCCCTTCCCAAATCAAACAGGCTCCCACCATGCCAACCAGCCGACGCTCTCACCCGCATTCCTCACGATGCAAAGCTTTCTTTCCCTGGCAGATCCCCCCTCGCGAAGCATCTCGAGCGCCTTTTTCGCCGAGATGGACCCCACGGCCGTGCCCTTGCCCTCGCTCAAGCTGAAGGCGCCCGTGGTGACGAAGCCAATCAGGTCTTTTCCGTCCGGGCACAGGGGGTGATGGGCGGCATCGAGCTGCTGGTGTCGATCATCGCCCTTGGGGTAGGGCAGCGCTGTCGTGACGAGCGAGCGTGCCAAGATGGCCTTGCGCGCCTCCATGTCGACCCCAGGAACCATCTGTCGGGGCGCGCCCAATCGGCATCCGCCACCCCGACCCTTGCTGCTGCCAGGCCCGGGAACTTTCCGAAGCCACTGATCCCTCAGATCTGGCGGCAAGGAGGACCCCGAGTTCGCTGAGGTGGGATTTGTAGCAAGCACCTCGGCGTCTACAGAGGGCTCGGCGATCCTGGGCCCCGCAGGAGGCAGCCGGTAGATCCTCGCGCAGTTGTTTGCGACGCCTCTCGTGACCGAGGCCAGATTGATCGTGACGAGCGAGTTGGCCGGCGGCGCGCTCGGATTGGTCGATCCGGTGCTGCTGCTGTTGTTGCCCAGGAGCGCATTGAACGATGCCTTGGTCAGCCGCTGTAGATGATGAATCGGCGCCAGATGCTCCGGGGCTGACTGGCGGGGAACCTCTGCTGCAGCGGCGGCGTCGGTCCCTGCCGACCGTTCCGGGGGATCAATGTCCATCCCCTCGGCTGCATCCGTGATCGGCGAGCTGCCGATCGGCTGGGGTTTTGGGGGCCCGTCGGCGCAGAACGAAAACAGGTGTTCGAAATCGCAGGCCAGACCGTCCCCGATCTCCCCCTTCCGCCCGGCGCCCAGATCGAGCGACTTCCACTCGACCCTCTTGCCCTTTGGGCGGCGATCCCAATCCCGTGTCCTCGCGGCCCGTTGGGCCAGCTCCCAGGTGCGACCGGCGTCGGTGGCGGGGAAGTCTGCGGGGAACCACGGGGCGCCCTGCTCGAATGCGATTTGTCTCTGCTCGTCCAGCCCTCCGAGGCGGGGGTTGCCGCCCGTCGATAAGGGGTAGTGCACGAGGGCATACCAGATGGGTAAGATGCACTTCCACGGGGCCATCAAGGTCCACGTCCCCTGGGCCTGCCCGTCCGTCGCCGGTCTCGAGGCGAGGAGGAGGAGCGGGATTGGCGGATCAGCGTCCGTCACCTGAAGGCCTTCTCCCGGAGCATTGGCCCCTTTCCGCCGGTTGATTGACTTTTGAGACGGCAATCTCGAGGCCTCAAAGCGGCGATCGCGGTCGAAGATATCGAAGGGTCTCAAACCTTCTTCGACCGGCCAGTTGGTGATGGTGTCGAGATAGGGAGCATCGGCGCCACCATTGGGAATATTGAAACGCTTGGGAGGATAGTCCAACCGCGGATCCTTGATCGAGAAGGCGAGCAGGGCGTCTTTGGGGAGCGAAGCTGGATTCGTGATGCCCGCGAGGGCCTTGAAGACCCGGGCGTGGGGCTCCTCGCCGTCGAGCTTGTGGCGGTATGGTTGAAGGATGCCCAACAGGGTCTCAGTCGAGGCTGGCCCGGTGAGCTCAATACTGCCGATCTCGAAGCGCAAATCTTGGACGTGGATCTGGGGCTTGTGCATCGCGATGAGCCTGAGAAGTTCCTGGAACAACTCGTGGAAGCAGGAAGGGTGGGTGCGGATGAATAGCTGCCTCTGGCGCTTTCCGGGGTGGTTCCTCGAGGCCGTCGCGTCGCCGTCGGTTCCCTGAGAGGGTACGGGTGCCTGGGGATTCCAGACAATGGTGGCAGGGCCAATGTCACGCCTCGAGTCTTTGGTGACCTGCCTGCTCAGGGCCCCAGACCACTTCCGCACGCCGGCCCTCCACTTCTGACCGCGAGCCCCCCAAAGGCTCTCCTGGACCAGGCCAAGGGCCTTCAGGACGGGCTCGACGCCATCTGCGGGCCCGTACAGGCCGATGGTGCTCATGTAGCTCATATCCCAGGCCACGGTGCCTTTCTGGCCTGAGGCGCGGTGGGTGGGCCGGTAACACTTCTCGGTTGGGGTAATGGGGACGGCGAAGCGCCAGAGCGGCTTGCTCGGCTCCGTCATGGTGGCGCGCTTCGCGTGCCAGAGGTGTGTCGGCAGCCACGTCTTGTTCGTCTGTCTTTTTCTGAACTTTGAGGTTGCCTTGGGCGGCTCACTCAACTTGTCGCGGCGAATCTTTGGCCGGGCCGGGCGGGTCTGCACCATAGGTTTATGTGGGCCTCCGTCTGCCGCAGTCCCAGATCCTTCGGCGGCGCGCTTCTCAAGCTTCTTCTTCGTCTTAGTAGCAGCCAGGGCGGCCAGTTTCTTAGCCGTCTCGGCGCGGATGCGGGCTCGGGTAGTGCGTGGGCGGCGCTTCCTCGCCTCGATAGTCGGGGTGTTGTCCTCGATCATCTCGCGCCTGGCGCGCTCGCGCAGGCGTTTGGGGACGCGCTTGACGTTGTGGCTCGCGGTCCTCCGGCGCATGGCGCGGGGCACCTGCTGGAAGACGCGGGTGGCGTTGGCGGCCTTGCACTTGCGCATGCTGCTCTCGAGGGCTTTGATCTCGAACTCGCGGGCGTTGAGGAAGCGCTGCAGATCGAGCTTGCCGTCCTCGAGGGCGGCGTCGGACGGCTGGGTGCGGATGTTGCGGGCATCCTGGAACTTGACGCGCTTCGCGGAGCGGTACGAGGGCGCGGGCGGGCGTGGATCGTGGAGTCGGGATCCCTCTTGGGATCGTTGTTTGTTGCTGGCGTCCTTGGTCACCGTCGTCGCGGTCGGGGGGTCTTTTCGCTTTCTCGACTCAGGCCCTGACCCTGACCCTGACCCCTTTCCGGGGGGCAGAGATTGCTTGCGGTCCATGCGGGCAACATGGGAGCCGGGCGCGGGCTCAGGCAAGACGGGTGTGGCTCTGAGGCTTGTTGGCGTCGACTCTGGGATCCATGTGAGTCGAAGCTGCAGATGTCGATTGGAGTTGACCCAACCATTGAATTTTGGAGTCGAGCTCTTATCTTATCGGGCTGCTCCGCTGCTGTGCCCATTGCCGCATCCACTGGCTGCATGAGGCTAGAGGCTGCTGAGCCGCCCAAGCCCAGGCCTGATGGGGCATCTCGAGGCGCCTCTGGCTGTGCCGTCAGACAGTCAGGTGCTCGGGTTTCACGTTGTCAGTTGCATCTCACTATCGCCCAGAGGAGAAGGGGCTCGATCTCGACGACCTAGTCTCACGCTCTGACGCCCTCCTCAACCTTAAACCGTGCACCTCTGTCGCAGTGTGGACGACGAGCATTGGTGGAGCATTGAATGACCCCATCTCGCAGCTCTGGAAAGTCGCCCGCACTGCCGCCCCTTGTCGGCCTCGCTCTCGCCTCGCTCCAAGCCCCTCTCAGATCTCCCCAGTCCCCCCATCTCTCCACGCCCAATACTGCAAGCAATTGAGTGGAGGTGGACCCTGGATCCAACCGTGCCCGCTTCCCGAAGGTATCCGCTCCCCTGGAACTCCCCTGGAACTGGAACTGAACCTTGAACTCGAGCTGGAACCCCCTCCTGGCCCTGGGGTGCATGCAGGCGAACAAACGGACGACGACCAGACAAGCTTTCTCAGCCGGTGATTTTGCCGTATTTAACTTCATCTGGAACAGGAACAAAGCCAGCAACAACCGGGTCCTTGGCGCGCACACAACCACTCGCACCTACACCCACACCCACACCCACCGAGCCACACTCGACACGCAGGCGCCAACGTCACCTACATAGCCTCTGTCCTCGCTCGCTTCTTCGGCGTTTTGAAACATCCTACTACCTATCTAGGACTCGGATAGATTGTGAGCGAAAAAAAAAAGACACCGGCCGGCCATCCGAATCCGGTTCTGGCTGCCGGGTGTGGAGGCAGGGGAACCACCCACCACGAGTAACGAACTGGTGGACTGCCTCGTGTCGTGTTCTGATCCTTTCCTCTATACCCTGCCTGCCCTGTCTGTGCCTGTGCGGGCGCAGGTTACGGTTGAGTCGGGTCATGGCATCTCTCAGTAAGCCCTAACTGCATTACCCATTCTCTTTGACTTCCCATTCCATCAATCCGTCCCTTCTCCATTCCATTCCTCTGTCCCCCCCCCCCTTTGTGCCATGGTCCTGCTACATCTGTCACCTCGGGCCCACCACCACCGAGACTTCCCCAAGGCACCCAACCCGTTTTATTTTCCTTCCTTGACCGAGTGAACACACCTATATCTACCATCATACTCTACCACCTTGCACATCACGTCATCACAGCACCTGGCTGCTCAGCCTGAATCCCATCCCACAGCCACCACCTGATGCCCGGATCCCTGCGCTAATATGCACTTCCGCCCCTTAGTAAACAAGGCTCGAAAGGTTTGAACCCTTTCCACTGCCATTGTCATACAAAAAAGAGAAAACTAACACAGATTTCCTACAGCCCAAATTTGATGTCCACCTCAGGGTAAGTTACACCAAGGAATCCCCGGGCGGACAGTTGCTAACCCCCACCAGATATCCGACCTCAACAACATCCCCCTAGTCTCAGGGGTGTCCATGATCAAATGGCACCTCCCACACAGCATCCACGGCGAGCACCGCGGCCGCACCCAGAAATGCCCCATCCAGAACCACAGGGTCGAGTACAACTACTCCAAGATCATCACCGTCCGCATTGCTATCGACCGGTCCAACAGCCTCGGCGAGTGCCCCATCGAGTTTGAGGTCCTCCAGGAGTTCAGTGCCGCCGGCGTCGCCGGTGCTGTCGGCCGAGATGAGAAGATCACCCTCGGCACCGTCCGTCTAAACCTGAGCGAGTTTGTCGAGGAGAGCGAGGCCATCCTGCGCGACGGCGGCGCCGCAAATGCCGCCGCCATCAGGGAGGCCCTCTCCTCGTCACCACCGGCCCAAAAGTCAGCCTACCGCCGCCCGCGTAGCTCGTTGAGCAACGTCATCCCCGCGGACGAAGCGAGCCCTCGCTCATCCCACGAGGCCGAGCGCCCGACCACAGCAAGCGACGTCCAGGATGGCGTCGTCCGCCGCTACCTCATGCAGGAGAGCAAGATTAACTCGACCCTCAAGATCAGCATCCTCATGATCCAGGTCGAGGGCGAGCGCAACTTTGTCGCGCCCCCACCCAAATCTGCCCCCGTCTTCGGCGGCATCGCCGGGCTAGTCGCCGGCGACGCCCTCGAGCCCGTCGACGTCGGCATCTCCACCCCGGGCCACGCACCCTCCTCCTTCACCGGCAAGTCCCGCGACATGTTCGAAATCCAGGACGTCTACCGCCGCGCCCTCGCCGCCAGCTGGGCCAGCCAGCCCGGCGAGCTCCCCGCCGACCGCTGCATCGAAGACATCTTCGCCGGCGGAGAGGGCTTTCCGTCCCCCCCCAAACCCCACCACGGCCGTGGCTACTCCCGCCACCACCTCCACCACCACCACCACTCCCACCACCATCGCCACCACCCCAGCCACAGCCGCGGCGACGACCCCTCCCCCGACCGGCGCCGCACCATCATCCGCCAAGACGACAGCGGCGGCTCCTTCTCCGATGACGAGGAAGCCGCCGACATGATGGGCACCCTCCGCCCGCGCGACCTGACCCGCTTCCGGCGGCACCTGCGCGACCAGAGCGCCGCGAGCGACCGCAGCCAGGCCACCATTATGGGCGATAGAGACCTGGAACGGGAGTCGAGCCGCGGCCTGGGGCTCGCGGGCCCGCAGCTGCGGGAACCGTTCCCGGCGTTTCCGGCGGGGTTTCAGCATAGGAGGGAGGAGAGCAAGATTACGCATGATGGAGGTGGGTTGAGGAGTAGGAGCTCGAGTTTGGTCAGTTTAGCGACCACGATGGGGGGGAGTGAAAGGGGGAGGGGAGGGGAGGGGGTCAAGAGGGCGAGGGAGGTGGATGAGTTTGAGGTGAGGGAGGATTTGGTGGCGTGGACTATTGCGGGGGGGCAGGCGTGAGTGGAAGGGTTGGGTTGGGGTGGACTGGGGTAAATTGGGGTAAATTGGGGGGTAAATTGTGGAGGTAGAGTCAGCGAGGCGTTGGTGAACACATGTGTTGAGATATGTTGCAGTTCCCAGAGCTTGGTGACGGCAGTGTCGTGCCTTATTCGTGTGAGATTACGATCGCGATGCCCCTCTTTGGACGTGCCCTTCAGGATGTCAATGCCAAACAAAAGCTGGCCGATGCCCGCCTTGGACGTGCCCTTCAGTGTGTCAGTGCTGGACACAGGATGGCGGGGAGAGTGAAGGCGGTGGTGGCCTTGAGGCCGCCGTGCACCTGGAAGAAGTAATTGACCATGGGCATCCAGTTGTTCGGGTTTGAGATCCTGGGGTTGCTGTCTCCTTGACTGCTCCCCGTCGGCCTGCTCCAGTGCCAGGTTGGCTCTCTCGGGATCTCCTCTAGATTCTCTCTCCTTCTACGCCCACCAGGTGGCATCACCCAGCCAGCTCCAGTCCGTGCATGGCGAAGAGGAACTAAATAGAACCCTAATGATCCCTCGAATTGCAGACGACTTGACCTGAACTCGGCCATGTTGAGATGACCTTAGATGCATTGTTTCCCCGTCCTGTCGTGACCTCTCGTCCTGCAGTGACTGAAGAAGGGCATTTGTTGACTTCGGATCACAATAGATAATCCAGAGAAGCCCCCTCCGTGGCTCGACCACTCATGACTTTCCCTTCCCCCCAACACTGGTTTTTAGTTCCTGCAAGCACTCAGAGTCAAAGGACAATATTACCTTGTCTGCAGAGCCTTCCCTATTGTCCTCCCCCTCTCTTCTATCTGATCTCCTGAACTGATCAACTGGCTGCTCACCTGATCAAGCGACTGACCGACCTGTTCACTCGATCGACCAAGACTTCTTTTCTGTTCACTGACCTATATCTTTTTTCACCGACTGACCAAGTTGACTAACTTTCTTCTTCACCTACGCTCCTTGATTCTTCTTCACCTACGCTCCTTGATTCTTCTTCACCTACGCTCCTCGATACTTATTTACCTACGCTCCTTGATTCTCACTACTCGATCGACCGATCGATACCCCCCCGGACTAGCTTTCTTTTCGCTCTCTCTCCTTCACTTTCACCACTCGACCAACCGACCGGCCATCATCACGGCCAACACAAACCATCACCGACTAAAGAGAAAAGGCATATCGCCTTCACCACTGCAAGTGAGTAAATAAACGCCCCTCCTCTGCCGCTCTCCTCTCTTCTCCCCTCCTGCTGCCCCCTCTTCCCTCTTTATCTCCCTCTCCCCCTCTCCCTCCGCCCCTTTTCTCCCCCCCTGTACCTCCCTCCCCCCTTTGCCCCCCTCCCCTCCACAAAAATGAAACTAACCCCCGCCCAGGATGGCTTCCAACGATCCCCGCGTCCCTGACAACAATAACAACAACCCTCCTGCCGCCCTGAATAACCGCGCTCCCAACCGCGCTCCCAACATCACCATCAACCTCACCATCGCCCATAGCTACGGCCCCCACCCCCCCGCGCCGGCGGTGGTTACCCTCGAGCTGGTGCCGCGGGTGCCGGTGGCGGATATGGGGGAGGAGGCGTTGGTGGGGGGGTGGCGCGTTGCGGGTTGCTCTGCGCCTGGAGGTGTGACGGTTTCTGTTTCGGTTTCTGGTGCTTCTTCTGCGACTGCTTTGTCTGCTGGTACATCTTTTGCGGGTGCTTCTGGTGGTGGTGGTGGTGTCGGTTGCGCTGCTTCTGCTGCTGCTGATGACAATGGGGTTGACGACCATGACCACGACATGGATGAGGACGATGGAGCCGGTGGTAAGATGGCTGATGCGGCTGCCGGTGGCGACACTGGTGGCGACGACGACGACATGGGCGATGACTCCTCGTGCTCGTCGCTCCTCGAGGTGGACGAGGACGTAGAGGACGAGCCATGGGTGAGCGAGGATGAAGTCGAGGGCGAGGGCGAGGACGACGCAATGGACGTCGCCGACGTCGCCGCTCTTCCCGCCCATCAGCTGAAACCCTCGCCGCGCTTCGACGCCGCGCACTCAGACGATGACATGGCCGAGGCCGCAGCCGCCCGGCCCCAGCCGCTCCGCGAAGAGGAGCCGCTTTTCCATCGGATGGTCCGCCCCCTCGGGCATGCCCAGCCGCCAATGTTCGTCCGGTGCCCGATCTGCACCACCACCCAGCTGTCGATCCGGGGGTTGGAGATTTACCAACCGGTCGACGAGGACGAGCGTGCTGGCTTGCCCGACTTGGCCCACGGTGCGGTTTTGATCTGTGGCCACATGGTGTGTATCCCGTGCTGGGAGCAGCATGTGCAGATCCAGCGGGAGGACTTCCTTGATTGGGAGATCCGCGGTGAGGCGACGCCGGAGGAAAACGACAGGGAGGAAGATGGCCAGGCGGGCGATGCGGGCGAAGAGTCTGGGGACGTCAATTAGCAGTCCCTGCCCGACGCCCCTGCCGCCAACAACGCCGCCGTCGCCGCAAATGACAATGACAACGACGACGAATACAACGAGGGCCTCGCCGCCATTCAGGGGCCCAACGTGGCCTATCCCGACGCCCTCTCCTGCCTGGTCTGCCGCACGCTCCTGCAGTACCCCTTCTGCGAGTGTGACACGGACAACATCGAGATGCCGATGAACCCCTCCGACCCGAATGCCACCGACGAGTACCGCGCCCGATGGGCCGGCGTCGCCTATGCCGACGACGAGTGGGCGCTCCGGTATCCGCGCACCCTGAACGACGGGGGCCGGATTTGGGCCATGTGTTCTAGGTGTTGGGAGCCGGAGTAGGGGGGGGTTGTTTGGTTGAGTTTGGCTGGCTGGAAGAGAAGAGAGGGGAGAAGGTGACCTGCTCGGGCAAATATGGTGATGGGTAAGTGATTCCGGTGCGATGGAAGTAAACAAGACGGGATGATAGTGGCTGGTACGGACAGGTTGCTGACTTGCCCTGGACAGGTGTTTCTCAGCGGGCGAGACGGTATTGGACTTTGCTCCCGTCTCAAGAGGTGTCCCCGACAAGGGGGATACTAGAGAGAAGAGGATCGATTTCAAGCAGAAAAGAAGTAGTTAAGTAACTCTAGGGGTTAAGGCGATATTTAGAGTTACAGACAAAGTTACTAACTTGCCCCCCGGACAGGTCTTTCCAAGAGAACAAGAGAGGGTACCTAGGATTCATTCAAGTACTTATAATAGTTGAGAAAGCGAAGAGCGGACTAATTGATTTCGATCGGGAAAGGAGTAAGTAGCAAGCAAGCAAGTTGGGCTGAAGTTGACAGTAACTGATTCACTGACTGACTCACTTCTGTCAGTTCTTTCCAAACAAACAGTATACCTATGACCCTGTCCCATTATTCCAGCGCTGCCAAAGGTCTCCCTGCAAGAGGGCAAGTCTCAGCAGCTGGTTGCTTCCTGGTCGTTTGTTCACCAGTCAGTTTTCGGTCGGCCAACACTTCAGGCCGCCGAGCAAGGACATTAGAAAGGACATACCCAGATTTTCTATGTAACATTTTGATCCTGTATTTCAAGTATCATAAGATCCTTTGTCAAGAGCGTGGAAAAGAGAATTTCCAGAGAGGAGGAACAAGGCTCGCGGAGGGTGCACCACGTAGCAAAAGCAGGAGGAGGTTGGAAGTGTGACTGCGAATCCAGTCGTGTATGTAATGTATCTATCAGCAAAAACCACAACAATCGGAGTGACGCCCATCAGGACCCGTGTATCACGGTCGCTGTCCCAGCCTCCCACCGAACCACCGCCGCTCAACAACCCACTTAGGCACTCGCCAGCGTCCCGCGGACACCCCCCTTCGCGCCGACCTCCCGTGCTGTTACAATTACCGACAGGTCCGTGTTCACCGTGATAGAGACCTCGACCTTGCCGCCCTTCTTGACGCCCTTGACGGCGGCCTCGGCGAGGGTGGCGCCGATCTTCCAGACCTTCTCGCGCTTCTCCTCCTCCTCCTCGTCCGAGAAGTCGCTGTCATCCTCGTCGCTGTCGTCGGCGTCCTCGACCTTGGCCGCCTTGGAGTCGCCGTTCTCCTTGGTCTTGGGCTCGGGCTTGGTCACCTTGATATGCGTGTTGCCCTCGACGACCTTGACCAGGAGGTCGCCGCCGTTGGGGGCCGACAGGTGGACGGTGCGGCGGGCGGGGACGGCGGTGTCGGGCTGGACGATGGGCACAAACACCTCCTCGCCGGCCTCGTTGGTCGAGATGACGCCGATGGCGTTGGCGACGTGCGGTACTGTTGTGACGGCGGCGTGGGTCGACTGGTCAATGTCTTCGGCCTCGTAGTCCTGGATCAAGCTAGCCTGCAGGGCGGCACCGCGGGCGCCGAGCTCCGACGGGTTGATGGCGGTGACGTCGGTCGAGGGCGCCAATATCCTCGTGTTCTGGGGGAACATGTAGGTGAAGTTGGCGGCGATGCGCGGGGTGTGCGAGGTGCCACCCGACAGGACGACCTCGTCGACGTCGAGCACGTCCAGGCCGGCCTTCTTGAGGGCCGACTCGACCAGGCGGTTGATGCCCTCGAAGACGGAGCGCGCGATGGTCTCGTAGCGCAGGCGGTTGACGGTGCTGGCAAAGTCGATGCCGTCGGCCAAGCTCTCGACGCTGAAGCTGGCGTTGGTGCCCAGGCTGAGGGCGCGCTTGGTCGACTCGGACTCGAGCTTGAGCTTGGCCAGGCTCCTGGGGTTCTCGCGCGGGTCGCTGGCGCCCGAGTTCTTCTTCATGAACTCCTTGGCGAAGTGGTCCATCAGCACCTTGTCAAGGGCGAAGCCGGCGAACTCGTAGTCGTGGACGGTGGCGAGGATGGTGTACATGCCGCCGCGGCTGGCGACGACGGCAACATCGGAGCGGGTGCCGCCGAGGTCGGCCACGACAACGATCTTGTCCTGGATCTTGGCCTCGGGGCGGGCATCGTAGGAGAGGACCGCGGCCACGGGCTCGCTGATGACCTGGAGGATCTCGAGGTCGGCGGCGGCGGCGGCGGCGATCAGGGCGGCCTTCTGCTTGTCGTTGAAGTTGGTCGGGACGGAGACGACGGCAGACGTGACCTTCTTGCCGAGGTAGTCGGAGGCCGAGCCGACGAGACGACGCAGGTAGCGGGTGGCGATCTCAGAGACGGACAGGGCGGACGGGGCGGCCTGCTTGGGCTCCTCGCCCTCCTCCTCAGCAGCCTCGGGGGCCTTGTCGACGAGGGTGAACGAAACGGAGTCGCCGCTTTCTTGGGGGTGGGCCGAGGCGTGGTTGTGGGTGGGGTCGATGGACTTGAACTCTTTCCCGAGGAAGTCGCGGAAGTAGGCGACTGTGTTGTTGGGGTTCCTGACGAGGAAGTTCTTGGCCTGCTGGCCGTAGTACTCCTCGCCGTCGACGTAGGAGAGGATGGTGGGGATCTGGCGGTCTGAGAGGGAAGACAAGGTAAACAGTCAGTATGATACTTGGGATCTAAATGGGCAGGGCAGGGTAGGTGAAAAAAGGGAAAGCTCACCGCCGTCCTCGTTCGCAATGACCTCGGCCTTGTCGTCGACCAGGTAGGCGATGGAGCTGTTGGAGTTGCCAAAGGTGATGCCAATGGCGGTGCGCTCGCTCGGCTCGGGGCCGGCCTTAGCGGTGTCACTCATTGCGGCGGCGCGGGTGTGTGTTGGGGGAATGTGGTGGTCTGGGGCGGCGAGGGCTGGCAGTGGTGACGATATTTCGAAAAGTTGGCTGGGCTGGCTGGTGATCAGGCCTTTCTTTTACTGCACTTCCTTCAGTTGGTGGGGGTGGGGGATTCCAAAAATTGTCGAAAATTTTGGGCTGGGTGCTCCGCTTGTTTAAGTCGGGCACGTGTAGCGGTACAAACGATGGGGGGGTCGACGTCAGGCTGGAGGTCCTCAATCTTGGGGGCCACAAACAATTTGAAAACCTGTAGAATGAAGTTTAATTGTGGCTTTCTGTGTAATAAGGACGTCAGCTACTAACTAGATGCTTTCCCCACTCCAAATAAACCTGCATCAGGATTGGAAGCTGTGCATCATCAGCGCCCGTTGTCGTCCTCCCAACGCCAGAATCCCGCCAAGACGCCAAAGTCGATGTACCTGTACATCGCCGTCCCTAGATCCAGCAGCCCCACCAAGGCTGCAGTAGCTGCAAGCAAGGCTGAGCGACCAAACGCCAAAAACATTAACTAAAATCGTCAATTGCAAACCAACCATCCTCAACATCACCGCCGACACGGCCACGACCACGACCACGACCACTCTCGCCACCACTTTCACGACTTTCACCGCCACCGCGGCCCTTACCAACAAAACCCAGAAAAACAAACTCAGACACCAGCCAGACCAAGCCCCGCCATGACAACAAGCACCGGCCCCCTCGTCCTCCCCGGCGAGGCCCTCGACCCTTCCCTCATCCCCTCCCACCCCAAGCACCCCCTCCGCCTGGGCCCGGGGCTTCGCCACATCCCCCCCTCCGACATCGTCCCCACCGTCGCCGGCCAGCTCACTACCAACTCGCACAAGAACTCCCTCTGGGTCGAGGCCAATTCCAACCGCGTATGCCTCTCACCTCCCCTCCTCTCATTGTCCCTACCCCGATTTATCTCCGCCACCCCCCCAAACTAACATGTTACAGTACATCCCCCAACAAAACGACCCAATCCTCGCCACCCTCCTCCGCACAGCCCCCGACTCCTACCTCCTCACCCTCTCCCCCCACACCGCGCCCGCCTCCCTCCCCCATCTCGCCTTCGAGGGCGCCACAAAAAAGACCCGCCCCATCCTTTCCCCCGGCCAGCTCGTCTACGCGCGCGTGGCGCTCGCGAATAAGCACATGGATCCCGAGCTGGAGTGCGTTAACCCCGCTACTGGGAAAGCCGACGGGCTTGGTCCCATTACTGGCCCCGGGTGTGCGTTTGATATAAGTCTCGGGTTTGCACGGAGATTGCTCATGGCGCGGAGTAGAGAGGAGGGCGGGGTGGGGGTGCTGGAGATGCTCGCTGGGGAGGAACCCGGCATCACAGGTGGGGGCTTGTCGTTCGAGACGGCGGTGGGACGGAACGGGCGGGTGTGGGTGGGGAGTGAGAGCGCAGCGACGGTGATTGTTGTCGGGAGGGCGCTGCAGGAGACGGATCGGAATGGGCTGGGGATGGAGGGGCAGAGGAGGTTTGTAAAGAAGTTGTTGAGGGAGATGAAGTGAGCGGCTGTTAAGGGAGATGGAAGGGCGAAGCTGTGGAGGGAAATGAAGTAAGGAGGTTAAAGAGGAAGGAGATGGAGTAAGGAGCTTGTAGAGGGAGATGAAGTGAGGAGGGGTTGGGGGAGATGAAGTGAGAGGGGTGTTGAGGGAGATCAAGTGGTGGAAGCGGGGATAGAGGGCGCGGCTTGACTTGACGAGGCTTCTCGAGTGAGATCCGTCGCTACGAGGCATCTCCTCGCGTGAGAATTCGTATCCACGAGGCTGTTGGGCCGCGCGGAGTAGGTACCTATCTACGAGGGTGTGGGAGGTCGAGAGTATGCGCACCGCGAGGGATGGGAAACGCCTCCCAAATCCACCACGGGTTTGGTAATCCTGCGGCGGGAATACCACCAAGTCAGATTGACCCTTAAGCATCTCAGACACCAGCTGGCTATCTTCGGCCAGGGTCACACCCCGATCATCGATGGAAATCACAGTCACCACCTCAAGCCCAGTTTGGGGGTCGCAAACCATCTAGTATTGCCCACCATACCCCCAGCGATCTTCAAAGGCAGGCAGGCAGGGCAGAGAGAGGGAGAAGAAACCAGGCCGCTCATCCGGAGCTCCAGAACCACCAAGAGAGAAAAAACCAATAAATGTACAGAAACCCCAACTCCTCCGCCCAAGAAAAAAAAAGAGCCCTGCCAAATCCCAACCCCCAAAGTCCCAACCATCCTTCCGGCGGCGATTAAATTGCCCAGGATCCTTGAGATTCTCTGGACAAGTCCGCGCCCGCCACGGACTCCGTCCCTCCTTCCTTCCAGCCTTCCAGGCCGGGCCCCGAAGGAACCCGGCCTGCAGGCTCCCATCGGCGGGCATACCCGCACGCGTGTCGGACCTGGCCTGCCTGGCCCGGGAGTGATGCGCAGCCAGTCATCCATCCATGCGTCGATGTCGGTACCTCGACCTTCCTCCTCAATGAATGAAATGACACCGCGCCCGGCTGCCTCTGGCTACGGGGGTGTCTCTTAAAGAGTACCCGCAGGCTGCCAGAAACGATGTTATCCCTCCTGTCCTCACCCGCACGTCACTTCAATTCCGGGCCATGGCCGACACGTTGGCCTCCTCGACCGTGACATGATCGGAATTGATGTGATGCTTCTTCATCATGTGGCGCTTGCAGTTGTCCTTTCTGGGGAACGACTTGGTCCCCGCGCGGGAAAAGTCGCACCCTGGCACGGTGCAGAAGAAGATGCGCGACTTGAAGTGGCGGTCGTTCAGGTGGCGCGTAAGGTGCGTGATGGTGCCGAAGCTGCGCGGGCAGCCGGGCTGGGTGCAGGGGAACTTGCGATCGTGGTAGCGCCGGTGGTGGCTGCGGCTATTAGTGTGCGCCAAAACAAGAGAGAGAAAATGAGGAGGGACATACTTGAACTGGTGGTACGAGTCCTTGACGACGCCGCAGTCCTGGCAGACCCACCCGCCAGGAGGTCGGGCTGGCGATCGCCCCGGGGACCGCTCGGCGGACGGGGCGGGGGACGGGGCACGCGACCCGGCGGGCGACGCCGAGAGACCCGACGAGGGCGACATGCCGACGGGGAGGCTGGGTGACGCCGCCAAGTGGCCGTTCATGGTGGGCACCATGTCGGCGGGCGGCGACGGCGAGGCGGTGAAGGGAGTTAGCCTCGTGTCGGGAGTGTTCTCGGTCGAGGGCCCGGTGGATGGGGGAGGGGTCGAGTAGTCGGAAGGAGCGATTTGGTCCGGGACGACGACGAGCTGGTCAGAGTAGAACTCCACCAGGTCGTTAAATTGCGGCGCCGGGTCCGAGGCCGCGAGCGGCGGGGATTGGTATGGGGTTCGGAAGAGGGGCTGCTGCTGATAGGGCGACGGAGGCTCCGGCTTGGTGAAGATGCCGTCGGGCGAGAGCATGGGGCCGGGCGAGGGCGTCGTCATCTGCATAGGCATGGTAGGATCGGCCAGCGGGGGCACCGGCGGCGAGTTGTGAATCATGCGCATCTCGTGCTCCAGCATCCAGGCGTTCTCTGCTTGGTTGGTCGGCTTCATCATCTCCATGGGGTTGGCACTGGGGCCGGCGGTGTACTGGAAGAGGGGAGGGCTCGGGAGGTCCGAGATGATGGTCGGCAGCGGGAGGCTGTCGGTGCGCTGGGGGGCTCTGGGGAACTTCTTGCCCTGGAAGAGAATGTTCTGTCCGCCGAACGCGGCGGGCGTCACGGTCGCGTCGCTATTGGGCGAGATGGCGCCGAGGTCCCCTTGGATGGGCCTCGCGATGGCGGCAGGGATGAACTCGGCCTGTGGCAGAGGGAACTGGCCGGTAGGGAAGCCAAATCCGAGCGGGGCCGAAGTTGGCAGCTGAGTGGGAGGTAGGATACCGGCGGGGAATGTGGCCGGTCCGGGCTGAGAATATGTGGCGGGGAAGGTAGTGCCCAGGGTCGTGGGCGGAAGCTGGGTAGCAAGCGGAAGACCGTCGAGGAGTGTCGTCGGTGCGGCTTGCGGGTAAGCGTCGAGCAATTCAATGTCGAGGTTCGGGTCGTTATAGTAGTCCCACGCTAGCCCAGGCGTTCCGGTGTCGATTTCGAGACCAGAGGGCACAAGCGGCTCCGGCGGGTGAACGAAGGCTTCGTTGGCGGGGGCGGTTTGCCAGCTGCTTCCGGTAGGGTCGGCAAAGGTCGAACGCCTGCTCTCGTGCTCCTGCTGGTGCTGCTGGTGCTGCTGGTGCTGCTGGTGCGAGGAGGAACGGCGGCCGCCGTGGAGCAGGGTGCGGAGGGACTCTCGGAGATGGGGGAAGGGGCCCGAGTCGGGCGAGCCAGAGGGGCGATCAAAGGATTCGGGCTCCTCTGTGATGCCGACGGTGGTGATGCTCGTCAGCTCGCGGCTGGGCGGCCCGTACGAGTCGGTGAAGCTGAGGTCGCGGGTGCTCTCGCGGTCGACAGTACGAGTGGACTCGTGGCGGGGCGGCGGGGATGCCTCGGTGGGCGACCGGGTGGGCGACCGGGTGGGGGAGGTGGTGGTAGTGGTAGTGGCGGCGGCGGCGGCGGCGGCGGCTTCCTGGCCGGCGTCGGGGGATTGGTGATCTGTCGGGGAGGGGGGAGACGAGACGGGCGAAGGCAGGCCGTGCTGGACAACGACGCCGTGGGGGAGGGAGGACTTGGCCTCGAGGTCGGTTGGTGTCGCGGCGGTGGGATGGTGGTGAGCGGGACCAGAGCCGGTGCCAGTGTCGGGGCCGGAGCCAGAGCTGGCTTTGTATGAGCTGCCGTCTACGTCGTGGGGGGACGAGGACACGAGGATTGGGCCTCCGGGGCCCTGCCCCATCTCGGCCAGGCCGGGGGTGTCATGGCGGTTGAGCCGGCGGCGGCGGGCGCGGACGACGAAGGGGAAGAGACAGAAGGCGAGGAGGAGGGCGCCGACTACCGAGCCGACCACAGCCCCCGCGATGCCGCCAGGGGAGAGGCGCGTGGAGCGCGGAACGAGCATGGACCGAGCGAGCGGCCTCGCAGCCAGAGGAACCGCGGTATGGTGCATCAATGGAGAATTCCTGCAGATGGACCGATGGGAAAGATGGTTCGAGCAGACGGGATTCCGTCGCGGTTGCAGGAAATCCAGCTCTCAATTGCGGGTTGGAGGAGGCTTGGACCGGGCCGGGGTAGGGCGGTAGGGGGAGGCCAAGGCCAGCGTGGGGAGGGCTCCCACCCAGCCACGGGTGTGATGGGGCGGGAGTGTGGGTGCCGGGGTGAGGCTGTGCTACCACCACGCAGCTCGCAGCACACAGCACACAGTACGGAACAAGCTGCCCGTCTGGTGCTTGTGTTTCTTGTTCGCTGGTCGCCGCTGGCCGCTGGCTGCTGAGTGCTGGTTTGCGTGCTCAGCAGCAACACGTCGATCACGACCGAGGCAATGATCTCAGGCGCAGTCAGTCAGACAGACGAGTCTGAAAAAAAAGATTCGAGCAGAGCCGAGGACTGCGAGCGAGAGGCGCTGCTGGTGCGTCGAGCCGCGGCTAGACGGTGCAGTCGGCGGCGGGCGAGGGATCCATGGCGAATTGGCCGTGTTGATTGTGGCAGAGTGGAAGCGGTGGGAGAGGTGAAGAGAGAAAGAGGTAGTGTTGGCAGAGTGCGAGAGCGCAGAGTGAGGTGTGACACGACGAGAGTGGGTGAGAAGGGATTCAAGCTGAGCGAGAATGGAAGGCGAGAGGCAGGCAAGGCGAGAGAGAGGCCTGCAGCCTAGAACGGCCCGTGACCAGGGGCGCCAGATTCGCCAGAGGCAGCGCGACAGGTCAACCATCAACTGCCCGCCCTCGCCCAGCCCTCGCCCAACAACCCTCTCCCAACCCCCGGCCGTAAAATGGCAGCCAGGCGAGAGCTAGTTAGCTTTGTTGGGGGGGTTGGTCGAGGTGAGTGAGCGAAGCTTGGTGGCCTGCGCTTGCTGCGGGACCCAAGGACAGGACAGGACAGGGTCACGACAGGGTCAGGGTCTCTGGTGCGGGCTGGGAGCCGAATTGGTTGCCTCCCCCTCGATTCTCCTCCCTCCTCCCCCAGTGGAGCCAATCCCACACCAACACAAGCCTCACTTGGCCTGCTGCTCGCTCGGTCAACCCCGACGACAGCCCCGTCAACCCCGTCAAGCCCGACAACCCCGGGCGCGGGCCAGTCCATTGTCCCCTGGCTGGATCCACCTGCAATCAATCTGTCGGCTTGTCAAACGCGCTTGCTGTTGGGGCATCGAAGGGATACATGTAGATACTCGCTGGGGAGCAGAATGGAAGCAACACCAGCCACGTCGCGGAGATCTGAAAACGAGCCAGCCAGCAGTCGTCTGCCACGCTGGCAGTCCTGTGTTATGCTGCGTTTGCAGTACGGAATCCCTCCCTCAAGTAGAATTACGGCGGGTCGTGGGCAGATTTGGGACGAACTGCACCAAAAAAAGCGAGAGCTCAGCGCACTCGAGAACAAGCAGCATGGATTTTCCTTGTGCTGGCCGCCAGTGCTCTCTCGTGCCTCTCCCCACACCGCGCCACAACACCAAGCACACCAAGACCCCAGCAACCCCAGAGACGACCCAGCCGGCGCCAGGCACAGCACACAGCGCTCACAAGTCAGCGGGCCAAGACTGGGACCACGGCCTCAACCGCCACCAGCGCGCTGGCCTTGGGGGCCAATTCCCGAGGCCAATCACGGGGACGCGTGTCGCTGTTGGTTCCCGCCGTTGTTCTCCTGCGAGGGAAACGTTTGGCCAACTAGCCAGCCGAGGTGAGAGGCTGGGAGGAGGTTGCAATCGCGGACGGTTGGGAGGAGGAGGGGAGGCGGGGGAGGTGGGCAGTTGGTGCAACTTGCATCGAGTGTATTCCCGTATACTTATTCGTGATGGGGACGCTGGCTGGCTGCGTATGATGAGCTCAACCATCCTGGCCTGTCCTGGCTGTCCCGATGAGGTGGGAACAAGGGCGCCCAGCCCTCGAGCATTTTATGCCAAGTTTGTGCTTTCCAACTCCCCAACCTCAACCTCGACCCCGTGAGTGGCTGGTGGCTGGTGGGTGGCAAACTCCTCGTCATGGCAGGACACGACAGGGCCGTGCGGTGTTTGAGGGACGACCATCTCGTCGCGGCTGGACGAGAAGGTGGTATGCCTGGACCAGGCTCGACAAGCTGCTGTGCCGCTTGTGCCGCCGCCACTGCATCTGAGTTCTGATGCGGGGATTGCTCCCACCAGCAGCACCCACTGACCAGCGGCCCCGTCTGAGACCACCCGCGGCGCAGCGAGCACAACGGGCCGGATCGCGGTCGCACAGGGTCGCTCACCGTCGCACAACCCCTCAGTGTGTTAGGTGTGTCCATCCACACGGCAGCTGAGGGGGCGCCGGGGTCGGGGGGAGCACCAGTGCCGGCGCCGATGTCAGCCAGCAGCAGACAAAGCTCAAACGATGGACGGCCCCTGACGAGATGAGAGAAAGGCGAGACGTCAGGCCGGGGGATGGCGGCAGCCATGGACCGACGCCGGCGCCACTTGACGCCGCGTCACCGTGATCTACCGCCGGGTGGGAAGTTCCAGCCGAATCGAGCTTTGAGGAGATAATGACGCACTTGGGATCCAGCGCTCGACTATTGGCAGGATCCTCGCCGGAGAAGCAGACGGGGGATGCTGGGAAACGAAGTCTGGGACTGGTCAAGGGGGCCAGCCGGCCAATCAGTTCGTCGCATCCGACGACAATGACGCGGCTTTCCTCCCTCGACGGGCTCTAACTGCGTACAGAGTGGAGGGTCCGAGGGTATAAGCTTTTGTATGTATGGGCTTTGCAGAGCACCAGCCTCGACTGACTGGTCCAAGACTTGAGCCTTGTCGGGCTCTTTGGCCATAATCACTACTACCTCCTATTTCAGGCAATCCACCGTGTTGCGTGTCTCACCGTGACCCATCCATCTGCTTGGAACAACAACACCACGGCCTGCGCCGGCGTGCGTCCAGAGGAACCATGAGGCCCGCCCCCATCCTCCTGTTCGTAGCCGCTGCCGCCGGCCTCGTCACGCCTGATGACGGGGCCAGACAGCAGCAGATCACCCTCCACGACCACGACGACGATACCGCCCACCACGATGCCCATCACGAGGAGTTCCACGATGCCGTCCAGGCCTGGTGGGATGCCCTGCCCGGCGCCGAGGACCTGCTCTCCTCCGTCGAGAACCGCATCGCGAGGACCATCCACCACAACACTGTCGGCACTGTACTCTCCCTGCTGAGCACGGCCGAGGAGGATGTTGAGGATGAGAGCCCTCATCCACCTCCGCTGCATCCACCTCCGCCGCCCCACGACGGTCCTCACCCGCCACCGCCTCCCCATGATGGTCCTCATCCACCTCCCCCTCCGCACGACGGGCCTCACCTGCCACCGCCCCATGACGGCCCTCACCCACCTCCTCATGATGGTCCTCATCCGCCTCCCCCTCCGCGCGACGGGCCTCACCTGCCACCGCCCCATGACGGCCCTCACCCACCTCCTCATGATGGTCCTCATCCGCCTCCCCCTCCGCGCGACGGGCCTCACCTGCCACCGCCCCATGACGGCCCTCACCCACCTCCTCATGATGGTCCTCATCCGCCTCCCCCTCCGCGCGACGGGCCTCACCTGCCACCGCCCCATGACGGCCCTCACCCACCTCCTCATGAT
>MU855614.1:9001-38144 GCA_033296695.1 Staphylotrichum tortipilum | reverse complement strand
CTCTCCCAAACCCTCTACTCCCTCACCGGCACCCCCCTGGCCCCCGGGAAGCTGGCGCAGTTCAACCCCCACCTCTTACCATCCCTCTCAAACCTCCACACAGCGACGGAGTATCTCGGTTCCGTCCTCTGCCTCTCCGTCCCAGGCGGGCGGTGGCGCAACGACCCCCTCCCTCATCCCAACTTCCCCGTGCTCAAAAACGGGTATTCATACGCCGTGGTCTCCCCCCCTGGGGGATCGTCGCGTTGGGCACGACGGAACGGTGCGGGGTCTGGAGGGTTGCCAAAAAGGGTGAGACGTGCGGGAGTTTGGCGTGGCGCGGCGGGACGACGGTGGGGGTTCTGATGGAGGTGAATCCCTCGCTGGGGACGACGAAGGGGGGGGTGTGATGGACGGGTTGTGAGGTGGGCGGTCTATTGTGTTGTGCCGTATATTGCGTGGGATGTTGGGGATGAGTAGTAGGAATGAGGACGGGTGGAAGAGGGAGGAGTGGGGGTGAGAGGGGGATGATAGAAGGGGGATGAGAAACACGAAGGGGGTTACGTGGAGAGCGCATGATTACTTCAAACTAGATTATATACACCCAAAGTGAGGTGGGAGACCTATACTATAAACAAACGCCGCTGAACCATGACCTTGACCAACCTAAAATTCCCGCAAACCAACACCCGAAACGCCAATCATCCTGCAAATGCACAAGAAGAACTAACCCTCAGGTAACAAAAACTTTCCTCAACACCTCCACCCCATACACCTCCCCCGTGACCAAATCCTTCACCCTCCCCGCGGGCAGCCCCGACTTGCTCGCGTACTCGTCCAGGCGGGCGCGGCCATACACGCGGCCGTTGGGCAGCAGCACCAGGTCGTGCTCCAGCAGGCGGCTCTTGCCGTGGTGGGCGTAGCGCACGTTGCGGGCGAGGGCGTTGAGCTCGGTGGAGCAGATGGGGCAGACACGGGTGGTGAGGGAGGCGGTGCCGTGGTGGTGGTGTTGATGGGGGTGGTGGTGATGATGGGGGTGGTGTTGGGTGGTTGAGGGCGGGGGTAGTGGTGGAGGTGAGGGGACGGCAGAGGTCGGGGCGATGCCGTTGTGGGTGGTCTGCCCGGGCTGGGGTGGTGGTTGTTGGGATTCGGTCTGGGTTTGCGCCTGGGTTTTACTCTGCCCCTGGCCGCTGTGGCAGGCCGGCGTCTTGAGCGCCGACAGGCCCGACGAGAGGGCAATGTGCAGGAGGGGCGTCATGGGCAGGTTGAGCAGCTTGAGGTGGGCCTCGACAAAGGCGTCGGCGAGCTTCTGCCAGCGGTCGGCGCTATACAAGGAGGCGTAGGGCTCGAGTGGGGTGTCGGGGCGGTAGGCGAGCAGGCCAGCCATGTTGCTGACCTCGACGGGGAAGGTGTCGTTGAAGGGGGTGATGTGCTTCTTTGCGTGGGCGATGGCTTCAAGCATCTTGGGCTGGGAGCCGGTGCGCATCATCTCGATGTACTGCTGGCAGCGCAGCATAAACTCGAGGTTGGACTGCATCTTGCGCAGCTCCTTCTTGTTCTCGTTGCACCAGGCGAGGGCGTCGGTGACGCTGCCGGCCTCGAGCGACTTGCGGATGCGGCTCATGAGCACAAAGGTGTCGATGTCGACGAGGTCGCGAATCCCGCGCTCGTCGGCCAGGGCGATGGCCGAGGCGTCGTGGCCGCGGCGGAGCATGTAGTCGACCAGCAGGCGATCGAGGCGCTGGCGCGACCAGGCCTCGTACTTGACGTCGTCGACCGTGTTCAGGTCGGCAAGGTCGCGCAGGTGGGCGACGCGGGCGTCCATCTGGCGGTAGAGGCGGTCCTCCTCATCGGCGGCGGCGGCCAGCTTGCGCTTGAGGCCGCGCATCTTGACGAGCATCTGGTCGAGATTCTTGACGACATCCTGGGGGGAAGTCTTGCCGTTGAGCGAGCCATTGGCCGTGTCCTTGAGCAAAGCCTTGACGGCGGTCGAGTCCTTGTCGAAGGGGTAGTGGACGGAGCGGAAGTTTTTGCGGAGAAGCTCGTAGGGGAGACGCAGGCAGGGCTGGTCCTGGGGAGGGGGGAGGCATTCTCTGGTTAGCAGGGTTCGTGATGGGGGGGGGGATGGGGCAGCCATGACGTCGGCTGGCAGCTCACAAGAAGCAGGTGGTTGTCGTGGTTGATTCGTGAGGCCTCGAGGTCGGCCATGGCGGCAGCGGTGTGTCTGATTCTGCTCGATCGCCTGTCTCGAAGACGGCGAGCCGAGTTGCACGCAGGTAGGTCTGCGAGGGGGAGGGGGTCGCTTTGGACAGCTCCAAGTTGAGGTCTGGATGCCCTGTCGGATCGAGTGGGTTTAGTGCTGTGGTTCAGTGAGGTTCGGTCTGGGCGGGCTGGTCCCGGGCTGCTGCGTCAGGGCCACAGTGGGGTTGGGGGGGGCGCTGATTGGGGGAGTGAGGGGATGTCTGAGGGCAGCCATCCGATTTGCTGCCCGTTTGACTGGGATGGTGGCGGGCAGCCGCTCTTCCAACCCTAACCCTCCACTGCCGACCAGCCACAACGCCCGGACGGCAGAACTTGCACCACGGCCCGAGACGAAACACAGCACGGTCCGAGTTTGTGAGGGATCAGAAACAAAGGCAGAACATCAGGAAAACAGGCCCACAAGCAGGTGATGGAGTGGGAGGACACCCAGTGTGGCTGCCTCGTGATGGGGGCCTGGCGGTCGAATCATGTGCCCGCGTGTCTCACTGTGCTCATGTCAGGAGGGGTGATGGGAGGGCGGGGGCATGTGACGGGGCAGGCAGACACAGCGTAAAACCAACACCTCGTCGCTGTGAGAGGGCGTGGAGGGCGCGCCGTGTTGCGGGGGCGGTGCTGAGATGGTGTGCGACCTGAGGTGTGGCGGGTCCCGCGCACGTGTTGGAGCCCAGCCTTGCGTCCTCTCTGTTCTTCTTTCTGCCCGGGTTTCCCTCAGAGAGTGTGATAAAAAAAAGGAGAAATCGGTAATAAATGAGCAAATGAACAAACGAGTCACACAGCCTGCCTCTGGTGGCCATACAAGCACGTTTGGGCGATGGATTAGTATCCCAGGATCAAGATCAAAAGATTGACGAGCCGCCCAGACAGACGCGGCGACGCAAAGAGGGATGGATTGTTTCGGCAAAGAGGCTGGTCCGTGCCCCCCTCCCCCCCCCAGGCCACCCGCCCTTCCTGCCTGCCAACCCTCGATTTGATAACCCCCAGCCCCGAGCTCACATGATCTCCAGCTTCCCTCTCACTCATTCATTCACCCTCCCCCCCCAGTCATATCAACAACCACCAACCCAGTGCCCCAGGACGGGCTCGCAGACGCATCTTCTGGAGAGCAGGTACGATGGCATCGCCGGCCCCTCGCCCCTTGCATTTGCACGCATCACCGCTTCTCGATCCTGCCTGTACCGGTGTTTTTCTGCTTCCCCGTGGGTCCTGGCTGACCTCGACAGCGCTCGTCACGTTTTCGGGCACGTTCCGCGGCTTCACATGACCTCGACCTTGGACCCGGCTGTTGCCCCAACCAAACGTGAGTGACCGATTTCACTTCATTCCCATCTTCACCCTGTGAAAAGCCAAACCTTGACGGCGCGCGCAATCATGATCGCTCGCACACCCACCTGGCTACTACGCCGTGACCGGCTGCTTGGTGCATGGGCACCGGACGCGTGGGTGCAGCGATGCGTGACGGCGTCGCCCAGAGGGCAGAGAGAGCGCGATGGAGGGAGGCAAGGCCGTCTCAAGTGTGAGAGAGAGAATGAGTGATGCTCAGCGATGGCGCCCTCTCATTCAGCGACCGTCGCTCGCTGGCAAGGACCGATTGATTCTTGCTGGCAATTCACCCCTTCTTCACAAAGCGCGCGCCTTGGAGTTGCCCTTGGGTGCCCATGCTGCCCGCTGCCCGCCGCCCCTCAGCGCGTCGTCGCCGCCTGCAGAAGCCCCGATTGCGCGTAACGCGCCATTTTTGCCTTGGGCCTCGCGGAAGGCCTAACGCTCCTTGCAAGGCCCATGATGAACGGTCCCCTCGTTCAACACCACCTTGACATCACGCCCTTGTGGCATTCCTACCAAACACCATCGCCCCATGGCTCGTCGCTGGTCGACGGCTTTGCCCCGTGGACATGAGCACGTCAGAACTAACCTTCCCTACTCCAGCCCTTGACCGGCTTCCAACCCCCTCCGTCATGGCCGCCACGGTCGGAATCTCCCACCCTGACCTTCCCCCCGAGCTCGCATCCGAGCTCGCAACGAGCCCTGGCCAGAAGCGGAAGCGCGCGAGCGAGTCGGCCTCGCCCGACTCGCGTCGCAGCAAGCGCGGCGCTCCCACCGTCGCCCTCCCTGTCGCCAACGGCGACGCCCAGGCCTTCCTCGGCGACACGGTGAGCATCGCCCAGGCCGCCCACGACCATGTAAATGTGGACGACTTTAGCGCCCTCGCCCAGGCCACCGCCGCCGACCACCACGCCGACGCCGCCGACACCACCAGCGCCTCCAGCACTGCCGCCGCCGCCTTGAGCATGTACCCGTCCCTCCACGTTCCCCAGTCGACTGAGGAGGCCTTTGCTGCCCAGGCCACGCCCGAGAACCACCACGACGAGACGGGCTTTGGCAGCCACGCCGTCGGCCAGGCCCCTCCAGACGGCCTCCCCTTGCCACCGCCCCCATCCACCATACAGCAGCCGTCGTCCAACGGGGTGCAACAAGAGCCGCGGTACAGCGCACCCCCCAACGCCAAGCCGGCAGTCGGTTCGGAAGAGTGGCACAAGATGCGCAAGGACAACCACAAGGAAGGCAAGTCACGGGCTTTCCCGACCGACATTGATCGAACCTGTCTCACTAACACCATTGCCCAGTCGAGCGTCGCCGCCGCGAGACCATCAACGAGGGCATCAACGAGCTGGCCAAGATTGTGCCCGGCTGCGAGAAGAACAAGGGCTCGATCCTCCAGCGGGCCGTCGCCTTCATTACGCAGCTCAAGGAGAACGAGACGCAAAACATTGAAAAGTGGACTCTCGAGAAGCTGCTGACGGAGCAGGCCATTGCCGAGCTCAGCCAGTCCAACGACAAGCTGAAGCAGGAGTGCGAGAGGCTCTACCGGGAGCTGGACACGTGGAAGCAGATGGCCCAGAGCGCGGGGCTGCAACTGCCGCAGCACAAGGAGGAACCAGGGTCAAGCAGTTAGGTGTGTGCCTATCTAGAAAGGTCCTGTTCTTCCTCCTCGTCGCCGCCGACGCTGACACGTTCCAGACAAACGCTTGGCCCCTTATCCCCGACGACTTCTAGGAGGTGTCAGCCGGATCCACGGCCTGGGGCTGCTCTGGGCTTGGGCTCTGCTCTACCCTAGGCTGGGCTCTGGAGGGCATGGCGGCGGCGCCATTTTTAGCAAATTCTTGAGGGTATACCCGGTGCTTCCTCCACCCGTTTCTCGTGTCTTTGTGGTGTTTTTTTCTGTCTTGTCGTTCTTCTCGTTCTCTTATTACCTGTGTGGATAAGCCTGTGTGTTTTTTTCTTGGGAGCCGTCGTGGCCGGGCGACTGTCTGGTGCGGGTTGGCCCCGTGCTGAGCATTTTGCCAGCCGGGTGGCTAGCAAGTGATTTGTTTTTTTTTTGGTAGCTTTTTTGTTTTTATTCGTCCTGTTGTCCTTTCCCTTGGTAGTGGTTTTGGTAAACGCCGACGACGAACGGGACGACAGACACGGCGGGGGTTGAGAGGGCGGGAGGGTGGGCGGGCGGCGTTGGAGGGTCTATTGCGGTTGGGGTTGGAGAAGTATCCTTGCTGGTTCATGACGGACCTTTCGAGCGCGTTTTCACACAATGGGCTTGCTTGTCTCTCTCGGCAGATCCATGAGGGATGAGGGTAATTGCCAATTGCAAACTGTCCATACAATCTGTCCGCCGTCTTCCTGGCATCTCTGGCTCGCTCGCTCCCGCATCGGCATCCTTAGGCGTTGAGGGCATCACTCACGGAGAGGGGTGATGAGACGTGTGTGGCGAAAGCAGCTGCATGGCTGGTGTTTATTTACGGAGCATAGCACATCTACCTACATCTATCTACATCTGGACAATCGAGAATGGTGCAATGCGCTGTGGACGCTAGTATCAGGCCATGACAGCAGCGGCGGCGGGGGCCGGTGGGGGGGGCGGTGGAGTGGTCTGATGGTTCCGATCGCGGGCCGGAGCTTGGGAGTTGGATGGCGGCGGGACTACGGCGTCGGCAAGGGGGTACTTCTTCCCAACCCGCTAGCTACGTCGACTCGGCCAAGCAGACCACCCGCTGATAAGCTCCAGGCCTAGACCCGCCTAAATCCCGGGCGGGGGCGGCAGGTGACCTGGCGCTGGTTGGACAATGGCAGACGCCAAAACACGGCGGCTGCATCACCACAACCCGATCTCGCAAGTGGGGAGGGGGGTGTCTGTGCCGGTCACTCCGGGGCCTTGGGTGCTTGAGGGAGGTTGGGTTTCTGTTGAAGGGGGAATTGGCATTGGGGATTAGTAGCTACAGCAATAGACAGACATTGAGAGTCGTCCTCGTGTTTTGCTCCGATCCCATGTCTTATGTTCTCAAGGAGACTCGAGACAGCTCGGGAGTGACGTAATGCGGGAGCTAAGCTGTGGAACACTCGGTGGAACAAACCAAGCACGACAGAGAGCTTCTGGAGCTTCTGGCCCAAGACTGCCGCTTCCCCGCACCGGCAAGCACGCCAGCGATCCAAACATGGCCTAGCCAGGGTCCCAGGAAAGGAAGAACGAGAAACAATAAGCCGGCGATATCCTTTTCATCCCTGGGCTGGGCTGGGCTGAGAGATACACAGTAGTTCCCATCCTCGCCCCCCCTTTCCCTCCTCCTCCCCCTCCTCCTCCCCTCTCGACTCACACCTCCCCCCTCCTTCCCGCGCCTCGCATCCCAAAGGAATTACCTACCTCCCCATCATCTGTCACGTCGTGGGGGCAGCATCCGAGGCGATTGGCTCATCTCGGCACACGTTGCTCCCCTCCGATTGAACGCTGGAGTTGTGTGACACAGCGAGCTGCCTGAGAAAGTGGTGTGACAAGACGAAGCGCGGCGAGAGAGCTGTCGACAGAGAGAGAGTGACTCGTCCACCACCACCACCACCACCAGAAGTATAAAAGGGCGCAGCCATGTCGGCCACCAGAGCGCTGCGGGCCAGCAACGGCCTCCTCCGCGCTTCGTCTTCTCTCACCAAGCCGGCCACCCCCGCCGTCCTCGAGTCCCGCCGCCGCTTCGCCGCCTCGGCCCGCGCCATGTCGTCGTCCTTCTACGCCAACTGGGAGCCCGAGGGCCCGTCGGTCAAGACGGAGATCCCGGGTCCCAAGGCAAAGGCCGCCATCGCCGGCCTCGACAAGGTCTTTGACACGCGCAGCTTGAACATGCTGACCGACTACTCCAAGAGTGCGGGGAACTACATTGTGGATGCGGACGGGAATGTGCTGTTGGATGTGTAAGTAAACGGCTAAAACGGATGAGGAGGGGGGGTGGAAAGCTGATGATGCCCTCCCAGCTACGCCCAAATCGCCTCCATCCCGGTCGGGTACAACAACCCGTCCCTCCGCAAAGTCGCCCAGACGGACGAGATGATCAACGGCATCATCAACCGCCCCGCGCTGGGAAACTTCCCACCCGTCGACTGGGCCTCCGTCCTCGAAACCGGCATCCTCAAAGTTGCCCCCAAGGGCCTCAACCAAGTCTTCACGGCCATGGCAGGCTCCGACGCCAACGAAACCGCCTACAAAGCCGCCTTCATGTGGCGGCGTCAACAAGACCGGGGCGGGCCCGACGTCGACTTCACGCCCGAGGAGCTCTCCTCGTCCATGAACAACCAAGCCCCCGGCGCGTCGCAGTCGCTCTCCATCCTCAGCTTCAAGACAGGCTTCCACGGCCGCCTCTTCGGCTCCCTCTCCACCACGCGCTCCAAGCCCATCCACAAGCTCGACATACCCGCCTTCGACTGGCCGCAGGCCACCTTCCCGCAGCTGAAATACCCGCTCAACGCGCACGCGGCCGAAAACGCCGCCGCGGAAGCCGCCGCCCTCTCAGAGGTCGAGCACCTCATCACGAGCTACCACATCCCCCCCTGCGCGGTGGTCGTGGAACCGATCCAGTCCGAGGGCGGCGACAACCACGCCTCGGCTTCGTTCTTCCGCGGGCTGCGGGAAATCACGCGCCGCCACGGCGTGCTGCTGATCGTGGACGAGGTGCAGACGGGCGTGGGCGCGACGGGCCGGTTCTGGGCGCACGACCACTGGGACCTGCCCCACCCGCCGGATATGGTCACCTTCAGCAAGAAGGCGCAGACGGCGGGATATTACTTTGGGGATCCGGCGCTGCGGCCGAATAAGCCGTACCGGCAGTTTAATACGTGGATGGGGGACCCGGCCAGGGCGATTTTGTTTAGGGGGATTATTGAGGAGGTGGAGAAGTTTGATCTGGTGAACAAGACGGCCAGGGTGGGGGATTATCTGTTCGGGAAGTTGGAAAAGCTGGCGGAGAAGTACCCGGGCCAGTTTGAGAATTTGAGGGGGAAGGGGATGGGCACGTTCATCGCGTTTGATAGTCCGCGGAGGGACGAGTTTTTGGCACAGGCGAAGAAGGTCGGGGTGAATATTGGGGGGAGCGGGCAGAGTGCCGTCAGGTTGAGGCCGATGCTGGTGTTTGAGGAGGCGCATGCGGATTTGTTGGTGGAGGCGCTGGAGAAGATCGTGAAGTCTTGGTGAGAGGGGCGGGAAGAATTTGGGGGGAGGGGGGGTAATAGGGAGGGAATGAATTGACAGTCTGTTTTGCTTTGAGTTGATGATGACTTGCTGGTGTTGAGTTGATGACTTGCTTGGTGTTGAGTTAATGACCTACTGGAGGAAACAAAACCCTAGGGCACCAGGTTTTCTTCAACTTCGCAATTGACAGCCAAACTCTACTGCGTCGAGAACCATTCCATGCTATGCTATATAACGGGGTATATATTCATAGATACATACCAGTTCCGATCTCTCACCCAACGCCATAACACCGGGTATACCCAAAAACCAGCACGATGCACCGACCAACAAGGCAACTGACTCGGTAGTTCTCCCACCCCCCATCTAAAACAAGATGAAAAAAAAAAGACAAAAACGTAGTAGCTAACAGGTAAGTAGCTAGGTATCGCACCATGCATCCATGCGTCGCATCCTCCTCCAAAACTATCCTCCCGTCCTTTGTCTCGTATGTAAAATGTGTGATGTGACCTGGTATGAGACAACCCTCCCCTTCTCCTCCCCCCGCAAATAATCACCAGCAAAAGTTCCAATCCACCAACCAACCAACCAAATCCCTTATGAACCGCCCGCCCATGACCTCCATGACCCTCCATGCCAATGCCAATCCCATCGTTCTCTTCCTTTGCTCTCCATCTGAATCATGCCCTCCCTCTTGTCTCCCAGATCCCTCCAGAATGGACAATATTCTTAGAAAACACGCAAAAACAACCAATTAATATGTGCCTATGATATGTACTCCCTTCCTCCCTCCCCCATATACCCTCAAAAACACAATCCCCCCCCATCAGAAAGAAATCAATGACTCAACACCGCCCTCTGCCCCTCCCTCCTTCCCGGGCCGGGCGGTTCCGGCCCATCAATCTCCATCTCCGTCCCCTGTGTCGCCGTCCCCGTTCCATTCGCCAACACCGCCAACCCATTCACACTCTTCCCCCCGTGCGCCAGCACCGCCTCGTCCTCCAGCCTCTGCGCCTCCTCATTCTCGCGCATCAGCGCCTCCTCCTGCTCGCGCATCGACCTCTCCTCTTCGGTGGGAGGCGTCTCCACCGGCGGAGGCGGGGGGGTCGGCGGGGCGGGGACGGCCGCCGCCCCGTCCGCCGTCACCATCTTTGCATCACCATCGGCCTCGTCCTCCTTAACGCGTTTGACCGAGGGCGTCTCGGACGGCGGGGCCTCCTCCATCGGCGAGGGGGACGCGTCGTCGTCGGCGTCGCGCTTGCGCTTGCGCCCCGCCGAGCTGGGCGGGCTGTTGCTGCTGTTGCTGGCGGCGTCGTCGGCGTCGGAGAGGAGTTTGGTGTCTTTGGTCGGGGTGGCGGTGGTGGGGTTCGGAGCACGGGATGATGATGATGACGACGGGGCTGTGGCCTTGCTCTGCGCCTTTTTCTTTTCGTGGTCTGTGTACTTGACCAGGGCCTTGTCAAAGAACTCCTGGGCATACTTGCGGACCTTTTTGGCTTGTTTGTTCGAGATGGCGGTGGGGTCGTCGACACGCTTGTTCTTGTAGTCGGAAGCCACGAGCTTCTTGTTGACCTCGCGCGCAAACTTCTTCAGCTCGTCCTTGGGCAGTTTTCCGTGGAACTTGTCCACCACATGCTTCACGTGAGGGAAGAGCTGCACAACAGTTAGTTAGCGCACGGACAAAACCACACACCACACGCCCGCAACACTCACCGTGTTCTCGTAGATCTTCATCTGCTTGTCCAAGGGCAGAGACCGCCACTTTTCCCGCTTGGGCTCCGTGGCCGGCGTGGTGGACCGCTGGGGCGTGTGGCCGGCCGAGTGGCGCGGCGTCGGCTCCTTGGTCAGGCTGTCGATGATGCTCTGCAGCGCCTTCTGGTCCTGGTGCGCCTTGGCCGACGACTTGGGAGTCTCGACGGCCGGCGTGGTGGGCCGCTGCCACTGCGGCTTGCCGCTGCTGTTGTAAAAGTAGTAGCGGCCTGCCTGGTCGGTGGCGACGAACCAGCCCTCGGGCAGGTTGGTGGGCAGCTTCCGCGGGCGCTGGCTGGGGAAGAAATTGTTGCTGCGCTGCGGGATGTTGCTGCGGGGCCCCGTCGGGATGACCACGTTGGCGAAGGGGTCGGCGGGCTTAGCCGGCTCGTCGCGGTCCTTGTTACGCCGCTCCTCGAACGAGTTGACCGTGATAGGCGCCGTGCGGTCGTGCTTCTTTCGCGGGATCCGGTAGGCCGTCTCCAGCTTGCTCCAGGCGTTCAGCAAGCGCTGGGCGGCGGCGGCGACCGCCTCGTGGTCTGACGCCGTCAGCGGCTCGACGGCAGCCTCGATGTTGGAGTCGGAGATCTTGTTCTTGGTGATGCGCGGGAGCTGGTCGAGGATGTCGAGGATCTGGAGGACCACGTTGGTGTCGTCCTTGAAGGTGTTGAGGGTACTCTTGAGGATCTGGTAGCCGTGCATCCGCACCACCCTATGGCGCAGGTGCTCGTCCTCGGTGGCCTGGAGGCGCGAGAGCAGCTTGACAGCGATCCACTTCTCCTTGCACTGCATGAGGGTGGCCATGACCTTGTTGACGCCGTCCTCGTCGAGGGCTCGGGGCTGGACGGAGTTGACGTACTCCTCGTCGTCCTCGGTAGCCTTCTTCTTGCGGGGCTTCTTGGCAACGGCCGTGTCCCAGCTGTCGCCGTCATCGATGCCGAGGGCCTCGATGGTGGCAAGCGGGAGCTTGGTGGCGCGCTCCGTCTGGGTCTTGCCGCCGATGAAGCCGACGCAGTTGGACTCGCCGCAGTAGCAAGGCTGGGGATCGGCGCCATAGCGGTCGACGTTGTAGTTGAAGACGAGCTCCTCGCCGGCGCGGATGGTGCGCGAGGTGAAGATGCCCATGCGCAGCTTCTCACCGACGACCCACTTGTCGACGTAGCAGTTGGGGTTGCACGAGTGGTTGCAGAACCTGCCCAGGTTGCCCTTCTTGGTGGCGTCGACGAACTCGCTCTTGGTCAGGGACATGAAGTAGAAGTGCTTGATGCCCTCTTTGTCGTACTTGAGCATGCGGTTGCGGAAGGTGGGTTCGTTGATGACCTCGCCGACGTACTCGAACACAAAGTCATTGGGCTGCAGGTCCGTATCGGCGCGCAGGCCAAAGCCCTTCTTTTCCGTCTTGATGACCGACACGCTGGCATACTGCTTACGCTGGAAGCGCTGGTTCTGGCAGCCCTCGCCGCAATTGCAGTCGCCATTGACGCACTCGATCTTGGTTGCACGGTTGATGCAGTCCGAGTCTTCGCCGCACGCGTGATTCTGGTTGTCGTCTGCAGGATACGACAGCACCGGGGTGTTAGAGATGGAGATGGAGATACAGGCAGAGAGAAGGGCAGAGCGGAGGGGAGAGAAGGGATAGGAGGTAAAGGGGGCAACCTACGCCACTCTTCAGCACAGTCGCAGTCCAACGCGTCGTGGTCCGAAGACCCCATGTTCCTCGACCCATAAAGGCAATCGGTGATGACCTGGAAGGCGCTGCAGGCATCCTCGGTGGCATTCGGGAGGTGGTCGAAGACGGGCGGCGGGTTTCTGGACGCCGCCATCTTCTGCGAGGCCTTGCGGGCGAGCTTCGGGGCGGTGCCGTTCTCGGGGGTCTGCGCGCTGTCGGGGGTAGACTTCACGTCGTCGGGGGCCATGCTGGAGCGTCCGGAGGCAATTCTCGAGCCGTTCCGGGCGGGCGAATCGGCCAGGTCCTCCTGCTTAAGCCTGATGCCGTGGGGTTTTGACCGCTCCTCGACTGCCAGCCCCACCACCGTGCCCGAGGCACGATTTCCCCCTTCCATGATAGGCGCCAGACGGGGCCGCGCGCGAGACGTGGGCTGGGTGAGCGAGCCTTAGGGGTGGCGGAAGCGCGAGGGCAAAAACGCGATGGGCGCGGGAGAGCGAGATTGGGGAGCGTAGTCGGCGCCGAAAGCGAAGCACATACGGGCAGAGCGATGCGTGGCGCGACGGGTGAGGGTTGTGCGTTGCGGAGGGAGACGACTTGGGGAGGTCGAGAAGGCGGGATCGCGGGGAGGTGGCGAGGCAGAGAAAGCCAGGAGGAGGTGAGGTTATGGGAAGATGGAAGTTATTCTGCAGCGCGCCGGGCTCTCGACATGGCAGCGGCAGCGGGCAACGGCGGCGGGCGAGTTCAAAAACCGACGAGGGGTGGCGGGTCCAAGCGAACGAACACCAACAGATGCAGTCGCCGCAGACCGATGCAGACAGACGCAGACAGACGCAGACCGGCCAAAGCGAGAGCGCGCTTCCTTCAGTCAGTGAAATCCCAAACTAGTTAGACACTCCAATGTCTCCAGTGCTCCATAGCAATGCGGTATCGTATCCCCCAGTCCTGGTGCCAATTGGGGTCGCTGCTGTTGTCGTGGTGCCGTGGAGCCGAGTGATCGTGTTGCCGTGTTGCGTGCTGGAGGAGGAGTGCTGAGCGCCGAGTGCCTGTGCTTTGGCTGTGTTCCAATCCCAGTTCCCAAAAAGTCGCCTGCATCGCGGCCGCCGCGAGCTCCAAACCCACTGGGCCCACTATTGCAAGTCGAAGTGGGGCCAACGGAGCGACCAGGCCAAGCCTCGCCGGTCCGATGATGTTCCGGCTCTCGGCTGTTGCTTGCCCGGCCGCAGGTGGAGATTTGTCGTCGAGGGGCGCTTCTTTAGGCCCAGCACCAAATTGAGGCAAAGAGACCGCTTGAGACGACAACGCCGTCCGTGGCTTGCGCGGCAGTCGGCGCCGTTGCAAGCCGACGGCCCTCTGAGCTGCCCATGATGCGATCTTGGGGTTTTCTCGCCCTGTGCCATTGCTCCTCTGAGTGTGCTGCTGTATATCTGAGCTGCTCACTCCAGCGCTAGCAATGGCAGAGCCACCGACGCTTATTGGATCTGAATCCCATCAACCACCAGCGATCTCAGTGTCTCCTTGATGGGCGGGGTGAGACAGGCCAGGTCCAGCATCCCTCTATCCTCCCCCAACGATAGACGGATGTGACCGGTCTACAGATATGTCGAGGGCGTGCCGCTGGATGGCGTTTTTTCTGATCCAGTGTGCCGGCGGCAACAAAAACCTGGTCTTGTCGCCGATGTCACACAGAGAAGGGAGCGACACCAATCAAGAAGCGGTGGGCGTGAGGAGGGGCAGACAATTCCCCTGCTCTTACACGTGAATCCCCCTCTGTCGCTTTTTCTCCTCTGGCTCTCCCCCTTCCGCGCCCACAAGAATGTTTGCTCGTCTGCTGGTGCCACTGAATGGCAAGACGAGGCGGTCAAGTAAACCAAAACTTCACCGACTCCCAAAACAGAGCTCGCAACAATACCTAAGTGAGCATTGGCAATGAAGCACCGCAGCCACTGAGTGGTGCCCGAACCCCGCAACCCACCCCTCCTAAAGCGCCCAAGCGCTGCCATGCTGCATCGACTGGTCGTACATGAAGACGGGATGGATGTCAGAGTTCGCTTAGGCCAAAAGCACAACAGCAGCAGCATCCTTGATGCCAAAACCAGCAAGCAGTTGGGACGCAACGCATCCGGCACGGAACCTTGCAGAACGGGCGGACCGGAGCGGTGTGCATAGAAGGCATGGAGCATGCAACCAGGGACGCAATGCCTGGGAGACAGGGCACGACGGCATGACGACCCAGTCCCCTCCAAGCCCCTTTTTATATAGCCTTGTAACCTGTTAGGTAGGAAACCCCTCCAACCCGGGAAGGGGAGCGGAAGGGGAAACCTGGCAACTGCTTCGCCGCGATCCCGGTGCCGTTGCCAGCTCATCGTGCAGGAAGGGCATGTGGAGTGGAGCAAAGCGCCGCCCAAGGCAGCAGGCAGATGCATGCCCGAAGGGCCACTTAAGGGATTTAAGAAGCCTGGGAAGGGCGAGCGAAGGGAGAAACTTGGGTTGCTCGTGTTCGATGGATTTTTTCCCTCAACACCAAAACTCGACGACAGTCTCACCAAAACAAAACATAGCGAAAACAACACCACCCCTCCGTCAGGCCCCACCATGTCGAACCGATGCGGCTCTTCGAGAACAATTCGCCCGCCCGCGGTAGTTGAACTCGCCTCCCCCGTCCCCTGTGACGGATCCTCTCACCTCTGCCATTGGCGCGCGCTGCTCACGGGGTCGGCCAATGGGCCGCCATAATGGGCCTTTCCCACCTCTCGACGACGCTGTTCGTGGTGAGTGAGTGGGGACGATCCTCTCTCTCCCCTGGCCCTGGCCCTTCTTCCCCCAATGACCTCGAGGGAAAATCGCAACCAATTGGGCTGAGTCTTTGAAAAAAGCGAACAACCTCACCTCTTCCCAATCTCTTTGTGCAACGCGGGCCAGAGAGAGGAAACGGCGTGTGATGGTGTCTCACCAGACAAAGGATGGGGCTGGCGACGATGATGGAGATGGATTGAGGGATTGGGCTCCTAATCAGGCCGAAATCCAAGACGGACACACCATTTTCCCCAGACTCGCCGGCGGTCCTATCACCGCAGTCCAGGAGCACCGGGGGGTCACATGTGCAGCTGCAAGTCGGCTCGACGTGCAGATGGGCTGCCCACCCACCCTTTCTCGCACCGCTCTCGGCGTGCCATTCATCAATCGACGCTGGCGCCGATGGCCGGCTTGCCGCTGCAGGCGGACGGGTCTGGGCAGCAGTGGCTGCCGCCCGTTGGAAAAACACCCAAATCGGACACGCCCATCCGAACGCAAGTCTCCAAACGTGGAAGGAAGCCTCTCTCTGCTGCTGCTGGCTGGGAGTGGCGTGTTTCTGCGCGACTTGGACGGAGGCGGCGGCAGAGCGCGCGTCGGACGACGGAATGGCAGTTGCAGCCGAGAATCTGGCCTGTCGGGAATTCATCTGGGTGGGATGGATGGATGGTGGATGGCCGACGGCGGTACGGGCGTTCATCGAGCTGCCGAAGGTGGGCGCATCGAGCAGCATCTGGCTTGTTCAACCCTCGCGAGGCCCAGGGGAGATCAACCAGCATGGCCGCTTGCCCTCGCCACGGACGGACGGCAGCACCGGCGCGAGCACCATCCACCCAGACATTCGCGGTCGGGAGAGACCGAGAGACTCCGTCGTGGGCGAGTCTGCGAGTGCCTGTGTTTGATGGACAAACCGCCAGGTGGGATTGCCGCGCCCACTTCTGTCTCGCCTCGCATCTCACCCAGCACAGGACAGGGCTGGGCTCGGGTTTCCATGGGCTGGCGCTGCCTTGATGTTCACACCACCTTGGCCCGATCCGGGCGGCACGCGATTAGCCACCTGAAGAGTCACCTGCCCCCAGACTTGCAGCTGCATATGGCTCTGTGAGACAAGCCAAACGGAACCAGGCAAAGGCACCAAAAAAAAGGAGGCGAGAGCCGAGAGGGCGGGGGGACAGCAGCCACAGATGCGCGACACTTGCAGGCCGCATCCAAGACATTGGAGCTCTGCTGCACAGCTGATCATGCCAGATCGGGGGAGGGGGGGTGCTGATTCAGGAGGAGGCGTGGCGGCGGTTCACAGACTAGTTCAGCGATCCAGAATGAAGAGGGACATGGAGATTGGAGAGGAGCGACGAGGAAGAGATGGATGGATGGAGAAGAGAGGAGCGTTGACCACGGCGAGCAACAACCGACGCAAAGCAACTAAACTCAAAACGCTATCAGCGCTGCACTGTGGGCCAAGCTCCTTCCTGGTCCCATTCCTGGTCCTGGTCCTGGTCCTGGTCCTGGTCGTCGCGCAGCGCTCGGGGCAAGCACCAAGCGACAGCAATTTGGGTGGGACTCCATCTACAGACTGCAACTCTGCTGCTTGGGGGATGGACTCGTGGCGGCGGCGGCGGCGGTCCTTGCAAGCACCACCATCCCACCACCACCCACTCAAGCAATCCCAGACAGGACCCCCCTGGAGGGCTTCTGCGAGACAGACGGTCGCTTGTTTGCGGCGTTCAGGCCCCTTGCGCACCGAAAGACGCGCGCTTCGGACGGGGCTCGCGTGTCTTTGCCGCCCTCCCATTTTCCACGCAGTCCACTCCAACGCAACCCACTCGCCCACGCAGTCCCGCCCTGCCCTGCGCTGCTGCGGCCGCCGCTTGCTTGCCTTCGTGTCAACCACTCGAATTACTCGATTCGCGCGGCCTGCGACCGAACCATCCCTCACTCCCTCTCCCTCCGAAAGTCTGGCCCCGATGCTGCTCCTCTTGCGCTGACGGTCACGCCCTGGGCTCGGGCAGAACTCGACACTCGTTTATTTTTCTTTTCCTGCCTGCCTGCCCTCCATCTTGGTTGTCCCCGGCGTTTCTCGTCGTTCCCGTCGTTTCTGTCATTCTCATCCAGCACCTCTTCTCGCCTCGTCACTCAGGTCGCTCTGGTCGTTCTCGACATTTCCCTCACTCTCTTCGCAGCAAGGCATTCACTCAGGTCGCGCGCACACCCACCCGTGGTGGCCCCAGAGCTACCCGCCCTCCTCTCGCAATAAATGCGCTGCCTTGCCTGCCCGCCTGCCTGACCTGCTACACACCTACACACCTCCCCAGCACGCGCTTCGCCACTGCGCCCACACCTCCCCCGCGGTATCTGCCACAGCTGCTGCCGCCAGAGGTACCTCGCCCACCTAGGTAGTTACATAGCAACACTGCGGCTGCGGCTGCCGCTGCCGCTGCCGCTGCCGCTACGTCCGGACTCGGGGACCCTCCTGATCACAAGCGGCCTCCTTCTCTTCCCACTCTGTTTTCCTTGGACCGACTCACCACCACCAACCCGTCTGTCCGCGCCTTGTCAGATGCCAGCCCACCACCGACCCATGACCCCCATCCCTTCCCTTCGTCGTCTTCTTTCTTCTGCCCTTTGCCGGCATCAGCCCGCCGGTCGCAGTCATGGAGTCCTTCTTTAACGAGGCCGAAAAGGTGTGTGTTGTTGCCCCCCCCCTTCTCCCCTCCCCCGCCTCCGCCTTGTCACATGGATTAACCCCTAACCCCCTACTGTGCAGCGCTTCGTCCTGGCCGAGATGATCAAGCTCAGCCAGCTGGACGTGAACGTCCTCGTGAATTTTGTCAAGGCCCATGGTATCCAGCCAGACTGGCTGCACATGCAGCTTCCAGGAGGTAAGCACTGTAATGTCCATGGTGATGTTGTTGTCTCCTGGCCGTCGGGCCGGTGGGAGGGCGCTGACGGCCTCGAGTCCGGCGTTGCACGCAATCCCCTAACCCAACCCCCTTCGCAGGACGCAACATGAGCCAGTGTCTCCACGCGGCCGAGACCATGTTCAGGGAGCCCATGCCCCCGCCTTTGATCTCCCCGCTGAAGCGCAAATCGCTGGGTGATCTCCCCGACTACGTCTCGAAGAGGCAGGCGATCGCGTCGCCGGGCGAGGTGTCTCCACGCGGCTTCGCCCCGGGGCCCGGCCTCCAGCCTGCCACGGGTCCGCACCCCATCAACATCCAGCCGCGACCCAACGGTTACGCCCTGGCACCCCCAGCCCCGAGTCCCACCGTGTCGGCCGCGCCGTACAACCCCGCGCCGACAGGCCGCAGACGTGGCCGGCCCCCAAAGTCGAGCCAGGGCACCTGGCAGGTCTCGACGTACCAGCCCATCACCCCGGCCCCGATTGCGCAGTCTCTTGCGGCCCTAGCGACCACCGCGGGCCCCCAGCCTCAGCCGCAACCGCAACAGCAACAACAAACCCAGCCGCAACCTCAACCACACAGCCCGGGCTTGCACGTACCGCAAGCGCAGCAGCCGCCTCCAGCCCATCCCGTCCCCGACCCCAAGTCGCGGAAGAAAACGCTGCCCGAGATCGCGCCGCGACCCGCGCAAGTCCTGCCCACCACCGAGGCGGAATACCAGAACTGGAGGGACGAGACATACCGCCGCGAGTACTACCAGGTCCAGAGCACCGCCGAGCCGCCCCCGCCGCGCGGGGACCGCCCCACCTCTATGTACGCCCCGATCCTCCCCCGCCCGCGCAGCCCCCTCCCGCCCATGCGGGAGCTGCCGCGCCCGGCGTCGGCGGAACCGAGACAGTTCCGGGCGACCCCGCCCGCGAACACCGCGGAGCCGGCGAAGGAACCACAGACGGCGGCGGCGGCAGATGGTGTGAAGACGTAGCGGACGGTTGGCGCATTGGTGGAGACGGCGGGCTCGTTGGCGGCAAGAGGTGGCTTTCTTGCGTCTGGTTTGGACCGGCAATATACCCAGGGTATACAACAGGATGATGGACCGGAGGGAGAGACGGACGAACAGAGACCAAAAAATAGGGGTTTTCTTTGGCCTTTTCAACAACATCAACTCGACCGACACGCCTGGCGTCTGGCATTTAGGCACGCACGACCACACCCCGAAAAACAAAAAAGAGATTCCATTCCATCATTCCATCAACGACAGAACGGCGGCACCAGAACCCGCCGGACGACTGAACAGCATGACGACTGAACAGAACAGAGTCAAAGAAACGAAAAGAGCGCAAATGACGCGACGGCCGACAAATCACACACACGCTACCCGAGCACAGCCCATCACAACAACCCCACGATTTCTTTTCTCGGCTTCTTCTTCTTCCTACGTACGTACGTATCCGAACCATGCTGTACGAATTGTCGACGAGCGACGGCCGCGTGGCGGGTGGCAGCATATATTCGCATGAGCACGAGCATGAGCACGATCTCTGCATGTCTTCTCTTTTTCACGGTTTTCTTGACGAACCGCGTACGATCCTTTTAGACGGCCTGGCCTGATGGCCTGATGGGCAAAAGCAATGGCCGATTTTTTTTTCCCCCTGTCTTTTGGTTTTTCACGTTTCCCGCCTGATGGAACGGATTTCCTTGATTCTAATGCCTTTTCTTTTTCTTTTTTTTTATTGTCGGGGTCTGGGCGCTCCCGGACCTGTTTCCTATATGGCAAATTTTCCTTTTCCTTGTTAGTCTGCTTTTCCATGCCCCGTGCATGATGACAAGTCGATAATACAACTGGAGCGAGGGGGTGAGCTGAGGGGGGGGGGGTTAGGAGTCGGCGGTGTAAGATAATATGTATGACAACCTGCGATTGTTTGGGGATGGTGAGGTGAGGGGGGGAGGGTTGAGTGGAGTAGTAATTGTAATCCATATTGTAGGGCAGACGGTTCAGGGGGTGAGGGGGTTGGAACAGAAATGTTGTGTTGTTGAGGATGATGCCCTAGCCATGTTATTATGTTGATTTCTGGCCGTCGATTGATGGAAGCATCGAACCATGAGGCCCAACATGATCAAACTACAGACCCATGCCCAAGCTGTCGTCCTCACCCTGGATAGAAACCATCAGTCTATATCTTCCTCTCTCGCCGACATCCAACAACACGATCTTACATCGGTGTTCAACAACAACAACAACAACAACAACTACATTGCATACTCCCGCACATAGTTACCCAGATTCCCACCACGAACGGAACCACCAACCCAACCAACCCCCTTACTCCATTCACATAAAATCACCGTGCCAATCACCACCTTTCCCCAACCCACCAGCCAACCAGACACTTGCCTCCAAACCCGGACCGGCAAGGCAAGGCGGCATGGCATGATGTACATACGTACATGGATATGCGCTGCTTGCATAACCCAGCCGGAGCGCGGGGTTTTTTTGGCCTGCTGCTGCTCTAACCAGGTTTTCGGCTCGCTAGCGGGCGGGTGATTGGTGTTGACGCTGCCAATGGGAATCAAACGCTGTTGTGTTTTTGTTCCATCTCTCAGGGGAAGTGGTTGGCTGGATGTTTTGTTTTCGGGGGCGAGATACGACGTTGGGTGAGACATCTCCTCTCATCGTTGTGCCGTTCCCCCCTGAGCGGTTAGTGAGACTTGCTGTTTGGCGGGTTGGTACCAACAACCATGTGCCTAATTTAGGGGGGTTCTGCTCTCTCACGAACGAGAGAACGCCCAGGGTGTAACAGAGACAGAGAGTGCACAGACAGAGAGATATATGCGAAACACAGCATCCTCCCCTCAAGGGGCCACTGACACGAGCTCCAACCGACCGATCCCAAGGGGGGCAACCACCAACTCCCTATCAACATCCCACCTTTATCAACGACAGCGCCAGGCATACCCTTTTACGCAGTAGATTGGTAGCCATCATCCTCATACCAAAAAAGAACCGCCAACCCAAACCGAAGGATGCTATCTCACCCAAACCACCGACAGTCCCCCCCACGCCAGCTTGCGAGCAGATGAGTACAGCCCCCGACCCACCACCACCAACAAGACGATATCTCACTCTCAGTGTGATGATCCCCGAGACGATAGCAAAGCTCACGATACCTACCTCCGAACATCGGACACACGGCCAATCAACCAACCAGACCAAAGACTCCGGGCACGGGTGATGCATGCGGATGTAACTGTCCTCACTAACACCCAGCTCAGTCCACTCCAAAAGACAGACAATACGTACATATGCACGCGTGATGCGATGTAGGCAGGGCCGGGCCGTAAATAACACCACCGAACCGCGCGGTTTGGAACTTGCAGTGCAGGGCAGGGTTCCGGGGGTCCTTCCGGACGGGGTCTGTACGGGCCTCTCCACAGCCAGCGGTCTCGACCGTCTCGATTAGACAACAACGCGCTACACAAGCAAACAACAAACCAGAGGGAGTGGTGTTCTAGCGTTGGGGGTTCATCGTATTCGCCCGTGGGGAATGGTGGTGAGGCGTGACATCGTGTGGTGGGGAGGTCAGTATAATACGATGAACCTCGTCCTTGGCGGGGGGCGACATCACTCGATGACTCCCCTGGACCGCAGCCTTGGGACGGGAACAAAAACAAAGTGTTCAGATGGACGGCGGCCAGGCCGGCAAGACCCTGCCTCCCCCCGTTTTCGTCTGATAATGACTCGGGACAAACCCCGCTGGGCATGAACGATGTCGGATGTTTCTCGACACGTTCGCGAACCACACCATCGCAATCGCCTGAGCCCCGGATTGGAGGCATGAAAGGGGATAGGGTAATAACAACAAAACCCAGCGAGATTTCTCACACCCTTTCCCCCAAGCAGGGTCCAGCGCCGGTGGAACGGTCGGGACTCATCTCATCTCATCTCACATCATCACCGCCGGACCCCAGAACCCCGCCGTTGGCGCCCCGATCGAACTGACCTGCCTGACCCTCTCTACGTGGCAGCATAAACACCACCCCCGGTCGGTCGGTGGTCGATCAGGCGAGGGCAGGGACGGGGTCTCGCGGGCCCCGCTGGCTTGCCCGGGGGTGAAAAAAAGGGACGAGCCTCGCGAGAGTGAGCCAAGACGAGTCAGTTCGTCAAGCAACACCTCCCTTGGTTAGGTACCTACCCTCCATGGTGGGCGGGTGGGTACTATGTAAACCAACAGGACCGGATCATGAACCCGTTCGTGTATGCAGCAACCAGCCAAAGCGGCATGGCAAAGAAAGCTGGAACCACCAATAACAGACAGGTGGTGGTAGTTAGCCCCGACGAAGCGGACTGCGAACAGGCGAGGGGCGGCGATCGCGATCTCGATCTCGATCGATGGCGTGCGATGTAACTAACGGTGATAAGAAATACGAAGGGCTATCGGTTAACAGTTGCCTCACCCCTCCACCATCGCCAATGCCGGCAACACCAGAACTGCTTCCCCAGAGCTCTGGGGAGCGGGAAGAGGATGGAGGGTAAGGTGGAGCAGAAACACACCCACGGTCGGAGAGGGAAATGCCTCGGGCCAGAGGGACCGACAAACGGGTTGTTTACTTTCTTTCCAAGGCAGGGCAGAGATGATTTGCTCGGTTGCTGACGGACGATGGACGGACTGGGATGGGAAATAACAAATGAACCGAAGGCGAGTTTCCAGCAGGGCAAAGAAACCCAAAAAAACAGTCCGTCTCCATCGGTTCCAGGTCAGGTTGTGTTGCTGTGTCATGCCCGGGACGATGACCCGGAGATTTGAGCCTCCAAGGCAACAACACTAGGAAATTGGGTTTCGGTGGGTTCGCGGGTGGGACAACGAGTCTTCGGCGCGCGGGCGGCTCGGAAGAATACTCGGAGTGGGAGGGATCAAGGCAGAGAGGGAGCGCTTGCCTGATTGGGGCAGGTGGGCGAGTGATCCTCCTCTCTGCGGCAGGCACTGCACGGACAGATTTGAGCGAAAAAAAAAAAGACATTGAAGCATTTTCTACCCCTCATGCACACAGCAAATAGCAGTTTTTCCCGGGGTTCGTTTTGAATCCATCCCCCATCCCACCCCCAACCCAGCTGTGCCTCTCAGATAGCACCACGCTTGAAACTGCCGCCTAGAGAGAAGCTGCCCCAGCCGTGGTTAGTTCGCGAGTGACTTCAAGCTCGCTAGACCAGCCCGAAACGTGGCCGCTCTCGGTGAAGCTCGCCGGCGTTAGTTAGCTCGAGCCGTTGGATCGGCCCTAAAACCAGGGCGGCGCGCCCGCGCATCTCTTCGCCTTCGCCCTGGCAGCCAGCCCCGGACGCTAAATCACCCAGCCAAGCGCGGGGCCGCAGGGGACACCCATGAATGCCACGCCGCGCCCGGCACTACTTTGCGACAGGGCCTGCATTAAGTATCCGGCGCTAGGCCCAGTCCAGCTGTTTTGTTTCACCTTTTTTTTTTCGACAGGTTGTTCGCTGGGCTCTCAGACTCGTCCCTTGTCGGCTGCCACGAGGCCATCTCCGTCGCCCCCATGCTCACGACATGGGATGGACTTGGGATGAAACAGCCCGTGCTGGTGTGTAATAAGTGCCTGGACAGCTCGATGGCGGCGCGCGGCGGCGGCGTGGCTACCTGGCTTCGTTCGGCCTCGCCTTGAGGTGTCAAGTGTCGAGTCTGTGAGGTTGCAGTGTCAAAGTGTCTTGTCTGGCAAGACTCTTCTCGAACCAGGCAGGGGACCGTGTTTTGTAATTCAGGATGCGGGGAGTTCCTAGACGGAGGACCGAGACACCTCACTACTGCAACTACAAAACAGCAGCAGTACAGACGTACCCCCGATGCCCCGAGGCAGGCCGGGCCAGCCAACCAACCAGCCCTGGACTGGTGGAATTCGTAACCGGCGGACAAAGTTGCAGACCCAATGCAGGCCAAGCTGCTGATGGCTTTTCTGGCCGGGGCTGAGAGTGGAAGGGAGGGCGGCGAGCGGGGCCGGGTTGAATAACGATACGGGACACGCGCAGCGCACCCGCAGACGGCCTGCTAACTGCATACGAAGTGCTCTGCAGTAGCACAAGATATTGCCCGGTTCTGCGGCGGCGCCCATTCCCGTCGTGCTAGGTACTTCTCCTCCGCTGGTGCCGCTGCCGCTGCTGCCAGTCGGGTGGCTTGTGACTGACGGGCGTGCTGCTGCCGCATGCGTGCCTCGTGGGCGATCGACTGCGTCTCTGCGGGCAGGCTCCACGAGCATGCCGAGTTTGAATTGGAGCAGGGACGGGAGGGGAAGTATGCACACACTCACACACACACACACACACCTACATCACTCCGTCGTGTTGGGCTGCTGCGGGGAATCTCGCATGGCGATCGTGTTGGGTCTGCGGCCGCCTCGATCGAGGGTTGCACTTGTCGAAATTGTTACTCGATAGTCACCCCACCATACGAGATCGCCGCCCTCCCATCGAGAGATGGCCCCAAAACTCGCCGGCAGTGATCTCGGAAGCCGGGGCAGAAGGACCACGCTGCGGACGAGACCAAAGGAGGGGAGGAGACCGAGCGGGAGGGGCAGACAGAGCGGAATTGGGGTCGATGGGGGCGAGTTTCGGCTTCGAGAAATGGAGGAAAAATTCGGAATAGCTAACCCAACAGCTTCTGCTCTGACGTGGCTGGCGGGCATCGCGACACAAACACCACCTGTCCGCGGCGTGGTTGGGTGTCATGATGCGCTCAGATGGCACCAACCTGGAGCGCCGTGAAACAATCGCCCGCCACCAAACACGAAAAGGTTGGTACCAGGAGCACGCTAGCATCGCATCGCCGCGTGTATCGGCCCCGATCGGATCAGCCCTCTTTTTCCCTCCTCTTGCTTCTTTTTTGTCTGGGCGATGGGACGGGCACCTCCGTCTAGCGCGAAAAAACCACCAGCTCCTTCGACAAACACCCCTGTCGGCGAGCTCAGGGCCCGAGCGGGGACACGAGGCACGCACGTCGGCAGCGGGGCATCCCTGTCCCTGGCTTGCAGGCCCCCTCCCCCTCCCTCCCCGGCAAGCAAGCAACCCCCCAGTCCACCCCTCGGCCCACACACCCACATGCTTCTCTCTCTGAGATGTCCCAGGCGGCGAGGCAAGGCACGACATACCAACCTGCAGGTTCAGGGCTGGGCTGGGCCTGGGATTTGCCGCATGGGCACTTGACTGGACAACCAAAAAAGGGCCACACCCGCCCCCCCTGCCCCAGGATAGGAAGGGACAGGAAAGGATCCAGGATCCAACGCGATCCCGACGCGTCGTTTCGTTCGGTGCTCTGCCAGTCTGCAGTTCCATCCATCCATCCCTCCCCTCCGTCCTGTCCTGCCCCCTCCACATTTAACCAGGGAGGGACCCCCCGTCTGGACGGGCGTCCAGCTTTTTTGTTTTTGCTTGCTGTTTGTTTCAATGACCGCCTACCTACCACACACTCCTGATCCCGTCCACTGCGGTTGTTGAACAACATCATCGTCGTTCCTTTTTGCTCATCACACATCAGCAGCAGAGCACGCAGCCGCAGGAGCAGCACGGCAGCCGGGAGACAATACCCCATCCACTCACTCACTCACCTACCTCGGCCGGACAACTCCGTCCCTCGCCAACCTACCTCACCATCCCGCCCCTCACTCAACGGCCTGGACCCGAGGACAACCTACCTGATAGCAAAAACACCAGCAACGCAACCATCCCATCCACTTTCGGTCTCGGCCCCTCCCACCCGCCAAGCCATTCAAGCCATTCAACCCAGGGGGCACTATTCCCATCTCTCGCGTCCGAATCCCACCCCAAAGCAACCGTCTCCCGCCGGGGTTTTCCACGGCGGCACGTGAAGACGGCAAAGAAATTCTAGCGCTGGTGTCGCGCGCCGCTGCCGACCTGACTAAGTCGCACTCGCATGAACCAGGCTTGGTCGAAAACAGCAATAAGCCGCTTATACCGGCCGTTGCCCCACTCCACGATCTGTTGACCGGGAAGGGGACCGACAAAAACGGAGCTTCGGTCTCGCCCTTTTCTTTTCTTTTTTGGTATTGCAATCCCCAGGACAGAGCCGTTTTCTCCCTCTTCGTACTCGGCCAGCACCAACAACCAGGTAATTACCTCGAAACCAACCGACCAGGCGTTCGAAATACCCATCCCAGGAGACGGCAGCACGCAGGACGCACCCTTGCACGTACCCGGGTCTCTGGACAGCGCGGGTCTTTGCAGCAGAGGAAGATCTTTTTAGCAATTCCCCAGGCGGCGAAGGAGGAGAGAGAGAAGTTGCCTTTCCCAGACGGCTGGGCACAGCACTTGGAGTGTCGTCGCGCATCCAAGACACTGTCTCACCACCCCCACAACAATAACCGCCAAAAACTCGCTGAGCGTGTCTCACCCGCCCTTTCGGCACCCCAGATCCGGGCGTCCCGGGGCAATGGCGATCCCCCGCACGGTCCCAGCCGCGCTGGGCGCCGTCGCGTTCCTCCCCACAACAGCCCTACTGGCTCTGCACGTCGTGCTCGCGCGGTCGCCAGAGGCAGATGCGGTACGCGCGACGGGGGTTCTCGCGGCGGTGCTGCAGGCGGTCTTGGTTGTTAGCATACCGGTGGTTGGGTTTGGGCAGTTAGTGGGGTGGACACCGAGTGGGAGGATAGCGAGGAGGGCGTGGTTTGCGGCTGGGCTGGGGTGGTGCGTTGTTGCGGCGGTGGTGTCAGTGGGGAACGTGGTGTGCTTGACGAGGGTTGTTGACGAGCCGTGGAGTACGGTTTTGGGGGCGAGGGCGTGGGGATTCTTGGTCGGGGCCGCGGCGACGCTGGGGGTGGCGTTTGCGTCGCAGTTTTTGTTCTTTATTTTCCACTTGATGAGCGGGCGGGCGGCCGAGGGCCACCCGCAGATCTCGACGCACCACGACCTCGGCAGCCAGTCGAGCACCCGCATCAAGCCGCCAGCGCTCGCCTACCTCAAGACGACGCGCGTGCTGTCCAAGGACTTTGGGAGCATGTCGTTCGACTGCCCGACGCCGCCGGCGTCCATCGCGGAGCGGCCGGCGACGGGGGTGCTGGGGTCGGTACGAAGGGCGTTTGAGGACGCCTTCCGGCCCATCACGTCCCGTACCCGCGGGTTGAATGTGAGGGGCCGCTCGGCGCGCCGGCCGAGGTCGATACACCTGTCCGGCCCGCTGCACGAGGCGCGGTCTCGCTCGACATCGGATGGGTTCGACTCGTGGGACACGTCGGCGGTCGACCCGGAGCACCGCCAGACCGTGATAGAGTCCTCGACACAGCCCAACCGCGGGCTTGAGACCATCCCCGCCAGCCCGCCAGCGAGCCGCAGCCCCAGCCCGGGCGTAGGGGGCCTCGACCTCCTCGAGCCGCCGCGCCGCACCCGCCGGCGCAGCCGCAGCTACAGCCCCGTCTCGACGCGGGCGATTCAGGCGCAGCGCGCGGCCTTCACCATGCAGCACGCGTCGCAGAGCGAGGCGCACATCCACCCGCTGTTCCGGTCCGACTCGCCGACGCCGCCGCCGAGCGCCACCCCGGGGACCGTCGTGGTCGCCGCCCCCAACGCGGGCCAGGTCATCTCGGACCGCGTCAGCCTGCGCAGCATCCAGAGCATGCGGCGGCTGCGCAGCGACAGCATCCCCGCCGTGCCGAGCCCGCTCAGCCGGCCCGGGTCGTGCAAGTCGTCGCTGCACAAGCGCGGGGAGAGCGGGGCGGCCGAGATTGTTCCTGAAGAGGACGAGGCGGCGGTGATGGCGGCGGTTGTGGCGGAGGCGGCCGAGGAGGAGGAGGAGGACGGCGGGGAGACGCCCAAGGCGGCCTCGCCGACCGAGCCCGCGCCCGCCGAGAGGGAGCGCAAGATGACGCCGCCTATCCCCGACTGGATACTCACCGCCGGCCTGCGGTTGAGCCTGGCGGCGTACAATGCGCGCAAGAGCCGGACGTCGGAGGGCAGCGAGGAGGAGCCGCCAGTTGCGGCCATGGTGTGATGACGAGATGTTTTTTTTTGGATTGATTGATACCTGGATACCTGGATACCTGCTGACTGTAATGACCATCATGTCATAGACGGCACGACGCTCGTGGCCCGAGGGCCGTTTCTGTCGTTTTCTGTTTCATTTTTTTGTTTATTTTTCTTGCTTTTCTTTTTGTCAGTCTTGGGGTGGGTGGCTTGTTTGGATACCGATGATGATTCTTAGCGCGGCGTTGGGTCAAGACCGGGAGGGGATCTGATGGCGCATCTCGTTGGTTGACGATGTGTGTGTGTATGGAGAGTAGATAGGTGGCTGCCGAGCGAAGACGCCAGAAATATCGAGAAGTCTGTGTGGTCAAAGCAAACAAATAACAACAAGAACAACGGCAACAGTGGACTCGGCGGCTGTGAGCTGATGCAAACGGAGCAGGCTGCAGATGGCACACAGATACAGCCAGCAGATGCAGCACAGCGACAAAGCCTTGGCGGCGGGACGGAGCAGCTGGCCAACCCCTGCTGGGTAAGGCTGGCGCAGGAAAAGCGGGGCGACCCAGCTGCCAGGCCACCCACTTGGCGGCAGCCCACAGGCCACAGGCCACACAGCCCACCCAGGCAAGCAGGCCAGGCGACAGCGTGCCGCGTGCCCCCCAAAAATCCCCACTTTTGCTCGCCTGCTGGAGCCACTCGCGCCTGGTTTATGGGCCTGCCAACGCTCTCCCTCTTCGCTGCCTGCCCTTTTGCCACACCACAACTCAACCCACCCACCACCTCCTCAAGAACAAGCTCGCGGCCACTGCCAGCTCGCAGCACCATCCTCCGCGGCCAGCATTCCTCCTCGATTGGCCATCGCCCGCATCCAACGCACCAGATTCCCCCCGAAAACACCCATCGCCGGGACCCCATTGCCCACCATGAAGGTGACGTTCAAGGTGCGTTGGCCCCAAGAGTCGGAGCTGCTGACAGCGAGCTCGCCCAAAGCCGCTGCTGGGCGGGCGTGGACGACACACCCCGCGCGCCGCGCCCGCTCCCAACACACAGCACCACGACGACCAATTTTGCCCGTCGCCGTGTGCCGATATCCCATGCCCCGTCCCGATGCTGATTCCCGTCCCTCGTTTAGGACCTCAAGCAGCAAAAGTTCGTGCTCGACGTCGAGCCGACCGACCTCGTAGGTTACCCCTCTTCATGTGTCAACACGCGCCCCCTCGACCCCCACCAAACCCCGGCTGCCAGCCCTGGCCTGCGATAGTCTCTGCAGCCACCGCCTCCCGCCCGCCCACCACCATCATTGCCCCTCGACGGGCTGCATATTTGAA
>MU855613.1:13233-38150 GCA_033296695.1 Staphylotrichum tortipilum | reverse complement strand
AGACTTGCGTATGGCCGGCCACATTCAACGGGGTACGTGTCGGAAGCCGTGGGAAGCTGGTGATCTGTTCTATTCTGTGTTCTATGTGAGAGAGAGACAGTCGTGTGTTGCGTGGGTGGCTGCAGAAGTGGCAGGGCGCGGGGCGGCCCCCCGAACGTACACAAGTCTGCTCAAGTTGCCGCTCACCCATAAGGCCAAATGTAAAGATTCCAGTGAAGACGGAGTGGCTCGTACACTCGGCCCATTCAACAGCGACGAAGACTCCGCTTGGCACGCTCAGCGAGGTAGCAGAGTATGTAGCCCGCTGAGGGATCGAACGCCCTTGCGCAACAAGCTTGGCTGCGCTGCCTGAGGACCTGAACAAGCTTGCGCCGCATAGGGCGCTAAGAGAACGTTCCCAGGCGCCAACCATCGAGCAACACTATCTCAGACACTATGCCAGTATCAGCTCACGACAATTTCTACGGTGATTTTACACAGCATTAACGTCATATAAAGATTCTCCGGAGTAGCCTTGTTATAAAACCGAACATAATGACAACCTTTTTCTATAGAAACATTCCATTACTCCTTTGCATCGCCATCTGCTCCCCCTTCCTCGGCCTTCTCTCCGTTGATTTCATTACCCTGTATCAACTTTGCGCCGTCACCCCCCTCAATATATCCCATAAACTCTGATCCTTCCTGCTCGATATCTTCCTCCCTGATACCCCTGATTTTGTTGCCTTGATTTAACGAAGCGTTGCCCCCGAGCTTGATCGTGCTGTTAAACGTAGACCCCTTCTGCAGAACCTGAGGACGTGGGCGTGGGGGGCGACTTCCGGGATCGGTCTCTGATCTGGGCGCAGCTCTATCACGGCCGTCAGCAAGGTTCGTGGAGAACAACGCTTCCCATACTTACCTGGGCTCATCACCCACACGGCGCCTGCCAGACGACGCAGAACGTGTGACAGTTTCTATGCCGAGATCAATAGGATCGCTTCCGCCATATAAGAAATCGTCGATCCCTATCCCTTCATTTTCACCCATGGAGGTATCGTCCTGGAGAGGCATGTGAACCTCCCCATCGTCCGTCGTAGTCAGCCACAAAGGATTTTCACCCATCTGGGCTATGTGACCGATGAGCGCGCTGGGATCGGGCCCCACCTCGAGGAGCATTTGCGGTACTAGGCTTGATAAAGGTCCATTTTCTGTACCCGTGTCCCAAGCTGGAACGTACGTGACAGGATCCATCTCGAGAGCGGGAGGGACTGAGATATTAGCAGACCCTGGCGTCCCGTATTCGATGCCAGAGGGCGTCGGAGCTAGAACACAGTCAATCAAGACTCAACGAGCTTCCGATGCATATAACAAACCTGTAAAAAGTTGTGGTGACGAGATCTCGCCGGACTTCTGTCTCTTCTGCCACCTATCGATCTTCTCCTGAGGAACTGGCCTCCCACGATAGCTGAACTCGGTCTCCTTGTTTTCATCTTCCAGCCGCCTCTTCTGTATCTGCACGATCGCCTCCATCCTTTTCGAATCGACGTTCTTGTCCAACTTCCACGTCTTGAACCGTGTCTTGTACCGTCTCTCCCTGCTCGTTGAGTCAGTATGTAGCCTTCACGTCGCCAGCGACAGCCCATACGTTGCGTAAAAGTTATGCCTCGCCTCCATAATCTTCATCACCTCGCGCAATTCTCGCTTCTCAGTCCAATAGAGCTGTATGATAGCCTCCTTTACGGGTTCCCAGTCCTCATCTCTGGCTGGTTGAACAGGTCTGGGGTCTCCCAGGTTGGTCAGTGACTCCATGTCGACGGATGGGATTGAGCGCGCATAAAGCGAAATGAGTTGTAGAAGATGTGGTCCGGGATTGTGACGAACCCGAGGAGGAAGGAAGTTTCAAGAACGGACCGGCGGTCATAAGAGGTATCAAAAAGCTGGCTGCGTACCTTTGCCCAAGGCGGGGTTTGCAAAAGTACTTTGCATGTCCAACGAGATCAGGCACCATGCACCATGATATCGGGCGGCTCTTTTTGATTGGGTGTGGTGCGGGGTAGCTGGATGGCAAGGCTGCGAAGAGTGCGCCCGCTTGGTTAGAGGCGCTGGAGTTCAAGCACTTGAACATTTCAAGAACCATGTTGAGAGGGTCCACGGCGTTAGACTGCGGGCCTAAGTGTATGTTAATTAGTTCCTATCGTTATCTGAGTAACTTCTAGTAGCGGAGGCTCAGTGAGAACTCTGGCTGGTCTCGTAGCTGAGAGGCTCCATGCTCGGCAAGGCACAAGGCCGTCTACTACGAGACACATTCTTCCCCTGAGGGTGTCAAACGTATGGTTGACTACAGCGGCGGGTCCTGCTACATTGGCGAGATGATCCAGTCCAAGGGCCTCACCAAACATGGCCCGCTCCTCGAGTTCATGGAACGTGTACGATTTCATCGCCCACCCCAACGTGTCGTTGGACCAGCGCCTGTCGGAGGCATGCCGGCGCGAGTTCTCACGATGCTGCCGAAGCCCTTCTGCGAGTTCAAAATAGCGATCGCACTCCTTGCAGTAAAGGCAAGTGGATGGTTTTCTTGTAGAGTGAATACACCGCAGTGCATGTGTTGCATGACTCAAAAGTATTATTACTCGTAACGTATCTCAACCTCCAACCCGCCATCACCTCAGGCCTTGACCGTCGTTGCTGCCACCGCCTCCCCAGCGCCCAGCAACAGCAACACAACTGTGATGTTCCCAAGCCCAGTATGCCCTGTCGGGTCGTGTGAACCGCCTCCCCGAAAACAGAAACCCCGAAACGGAAAAGACACCAAATGAATAAAACCACCGCCGCAAACGCCAAACGCTATGCCCAGGAACCAGGGTGGGCTCCAGGTGCGAGACCCAAACCAGAAACGAAACAGTCAACCCCCCCACTAAGTATCCCATATAACGCCATAAAACCACCCAACCCAAGAAGCAAGCGAACCAGCCCACCCCCAACAGCCCTCACCTATACGAAACCGCGTCTCAAGAATCAATCACCTCCTAGTCATCATCTTCCTCCAGGCTCTCCTTCTGATCCCCATTCCCATCACCCATAACCAAGCCCTCAACGACCCCGTCACACCCAGTCCTATCAACCGCCCCATCAACCCCATCACCTCCATCCCACCCATCTCCATCCACCCCCCACCCCTCCTCATCCCCAACAGCATCCCCCCCAACCGACAACGGCACACTCCCCCTCCACATCCCCTGCCCACTCAAATACACCTCGGCCCCATCCATCTCCCTCTCCTGCCCCTCCCCCCCTTCCTCCGTTGCTTTCCTCCCAAACCTCTCCCCCAACTTTCCCGCCAGCGCCGCAATCCCCGACTTTTTCCTCCCCTCCCCTTCCCCAACCCCCGATTCCCTCCTCCTCCTGCTCCCCGGCGCCGGCAAGGACGACGCGTCCCACGGCTCCGGCACCTCCCCCGGCGGCGGACACTCGGCCTTGTCGGTCGACACCTATGAACCGTATCCCGAAGCGTCCATCTTATCGTCGCCGTCGAGGACCCTGCACACACCCCATCAGTTAATGCACTACACCAAGGGGGAAACACGGGATGGTTAAAAAACATACGAATACTGTCGCACCAAACACCCCTCCCCGCCCCTCTGCATATCAACATTATACACATAAAACCCCCCGTCACTAGTCGCCACCATAATCTGCGGCGAGTTACTCGACATCGCCACCACACTCCTCAACGGCGCGGCGCCCCCAATCAGCGATCCGGCCGAGCCCCGCGCGGACCCCCCGCTCGGCTTGGGGATCTTGATGCTCGCAAAGTCGCGCTGCGGCTCCCACATCTCGGTGACCGACTGCGGGAGGTACGACCCGACGGCACCGGCGACGCTGCGGCCGACGAGTTGCGACGAGCGGCGCAGCATGCTCCCAAAGGTGCCGCTTTGCCGGCTGGGGGTGTTGTTGTTGCTGCTGGCGGCGTCCGGGGTGTCGCCGCCGCGCGGGGAGGAGCCGGCGTTGCTGCTGGGCGAGTACTCGGTGGAGTCGATGCTCCTGGATCGAGACCAGCGGTTCGTCCGCGGGGTGTCGGGGGTGTTGTTGTCCGGGTCGAGGACGGCGGTCTGGGCGCTGACAAGCCGAAAAATGTGGACCGTGTCGGTGGTGGACGAGACGCAGAGCAGGGTGGAGCCGAGGTTGAAGGACATGCTGTAGATGGTGGAGGGGTAGGTGCCGCGGCGGAACTGGTAGAGCTTCTGGCCGTCGGGGACGGAGAAGACGCGGACGATGGTGCCCGTCTCGGAAGCGGTGGCGACCTTTGTGCCGTCGTTGTTGAGGGCGACGGCGCAGAGGGGGGAGCGGTGGGCCTCGATGACGTTGACGGCCTTGGCCGTGGCGGTGTTGTAGACGATGACCTCGCCCGAGGTCGGGGGCACGTAGGTGGACAGTGGGGGCGCGTGGGCGGGGCGACGCTCGCCGTTGTCCTCGCGGGCCTTGGGCAGGGGGTAGACGATGAAGCAGCGGTCGGACGAGGGCGAGAGAGCAAAGATGGCGTTCGGGTTCGGCGACGTGGCGATGGTGGAGAGCAGGGCCATGTTGGAGATGTCGTAGAGGTAGATCTCCTCCTCGAGGACGACGGCGAGGCGCTTGCGGTTGAGGCGGACGGCGAGGACGGCGGTGGGGAAGGTGAGCTCGCAAATGACGGAGGCGCGCTGAGAGTGGACTCTGTGAGTTCGGAATGCTTCCAGAGAATGGTGGGTAGGGACTACCTTTGTGTTCTGTATCACCAAGTGGCGGGGCGAGCGGACGATGGCGACGAGCGAGGTGGAAAAGAGCATCTCGATGATGGTGACGTTGCCCTCGTCGCTGTTGAAGATCTTGGAGAAGGGGTCGGTGTGGTAGATGCGGAAGCCCCTGCTGGAGCCGACAGCGAGGCAGCTGTGGTCCTGGTTGAAGGTGACGAAGTTGAGCGTGCTGCCCGACATGGCGGCGGTTGTGTGCTGGTCGGTCTGCGGTGGTGGTTGGGGAGAGGGCGCGTTGCGGTGGTGTGGTGGTGGTGGCACACTGCGGAGTTCGCTGCTGCTGTCGTCGCCGTCGATTGCCGAGCGAGGGAGATGGAGGAGCGTGCTGTGCTGCTTGGTGGTGGTGGTGGTGCTGCTGCTGCGCTAAGGCAAATTAATTAATGAGATGCGCGTGCGGGTGTCTTGCGCGGACATGGCCGAGCGGAGCGGTGGAGACGGCAATGGCAGCAAAACCGAGGTCTGTGGCAGCGCCTGGCCGACGACCTGGATGACTCGTCCGATGTCGATGTTGGAGTGAGAGTTGGTGTTGGAGGTGAAGAGGAGCTGCTGCTGCTGCCTTCTTAGAGGGAGCTTCCACAGCAGCAAGAGCTCGAGCCACATGATCGTCATACCGCACAGCTGCGGGGCACTACATTCCAGGGGGGGCAGACCCACTTCCAACCTCACTTCAGTCTCTCGGTTGCTGTCTGCTCTCAAAGGGGGAAGCAAGAAAACAAATCTAGAGGGAAGCAAGGGAAGTTAAACGACTTACAGTTGGGCCACTGCAGGAAAAGAAAGCACGGGAGGATAAAAGACACTACAAAGTAACCGAGTGCCCAACCTGAATCAACAACACCGACCAACTCCATCACCTCCTCCAACCAAACCTGCCTAAACCCCTGAATTAAACAAGCTGCATTGCACAACTTCAACAAGGCAGGAAGCTGAGCTAACTAACTACCCAGGCAACCACTACATCAACCGCCCCAAATGCATATACAATGCGAATGATAGATACCAATCAACCAACCAGCACGCCAGGCAACCCCGAGTCCCCCCAACGATCGACACAGCCCCCTGAAAAACCACCCCCTTTCCCCCTCCAGACGAGTGGGTATGCCATTTTGCTTCCCCTTTCCCCTTTCCCCCTCTCCCCCTTCCGGTTTCCCCTTCCCTCCCGCCTATCACCTTTCCTCCTTCCAGCCTCTCCCCCCCCAACCCCCAACGGCACGGCACACCTCACCTACTGCTCGTGGTAACCATGACATTCCGGAACGAGTCCGAGATCTCGCTCACCGTGGGCGGGACGTACCTTTCCGGCGCCGTCGACAACCCCTTCGCAATCCGGTCCTGCATCATCTTGAGCATTACCGGCGGCAGCGCGTCGTCCGTCGCGCGGATCGTTAGGCGGACCATCTAGACAACACCCTCCTTGTCAGCAAAACCGTTTTTCTCAAAAGACTTGTCCCACCCCCCCACGAGGGGGAAGCAACCCCCCCGCCCCACTGGACTCCAAAAGGGAACTCCAAAAGGGAGGTTGGGGAAAGGAAGAGAGAAGTCCCAAAACTCACCTGCGTCCCATAATTCGGCTCCAACCTCAACAAACACCCATACTTCCCCCCCTCACTCGTATGCACCACACTGGCGCCCACAAAATTCTTCCCATTCGGATCCACCCCGTTCAACACCCCCCACCTAAACCCCTCGACCACCGCCCTCACAAACCCCTCCGTAATCTCCCTCCCGCCGCCCTTATTCGCCAGCCCAAAGATCGCCTGCGCCTCCCTCGGCGCCCCGCCAATCTGCTTCCACCTCTTAAAAAAATCCTCCGCCGACAATTCCGCCGGGTCCATGAACTTGTGCACCGCCACGGGGAGTTTCAGCGTCAGCGCCTGCAGGGCACCCGCCAGATACGAGATCCGAATGGTCGGGCTCTTCTCAAACACCTTCTTCGCCTCAAACACGACCACCATCTGCGCCTGCGCGCCCTGGTTCAGCGTGGTATCCGGCAGCCCTTTCACATCCCAACCCAACTTGCCCTTCTCAGCCTCGTCGAGGTCGAGCGTCGTCGTGAACGAGCTAACCAGCGCTGGCGTCTTGTTGGTGAAGTACAGGATGAGGCACGCCATCTGCCCGCGGTACTCGGACCGCACGCCGACCTGTAGCTGGCCGTCCTCGTAGAGGATGCCGTCGGGCTTGACCAGCAGGCGGTTGTAGCCGCGCTCCCAGTTGGGGGAGAGGTGCGCGGCGCTGGCGAGGTTGGGGGGTTTGAGCGTCTTGGACTCGGCCGGGCCGAGGTTGCTCATGTCGAGCCCCGCGAGGTCGTTGGCCGCGCCGCCCGAGACAGGGAGGGCGCCGTTGGCGGCGGCGGCTTTCCCGTTGGCGTGGCCGTTGGTGGTGAAGGTGCGGCGGAGGGCGCCCGTCTTGGCCATGGTCAGCTCGGTCGCGTCGGCGTTGGCGTCCTTGCCGCCGACCACCCAGGTGCGCTTGTCCGAGGTGCCCTGGTGCTTCTGGTGCAGCCGCGACAGCAAGGCCGACGCGCGCTCGGGGAACGGCGGCATCTCGTCGCACACCGTCCGCAGCAGGTCATCGGTCGGCATGCTTGCGAGGGTGAGGTACTCGCACGCGCGCTGCTGCAGCTCCGGGTCGAGCGTGTGGCTGTAGACGCTAAAGACGTTGACGAGCTGCGGCTTGATCTCGGGGAAGAGGTTGACGTATTTGACAAAGCACGAGAGGATCATCCCCCGCGTGCCCGAGGAACAGGCCGGCAGCTTGTTCTGCAGCGCCAGCAGCTGCTCGATCGGGCTGCACCCCTTTTCCTCGGCGATCAGATGCCCAAACTCGCCCAGGATGTAGGCGCCGATCTTGACGAGGGTCTCGTGGCAGTGGTCCTGCTTGCAGTACTGCAGGATGTTCTGGGCCGCGTACACCTGCAGCTCCTCGTTGTTGGAGATGATCTGAATGACACGCTGCCACACCTCGTCGCTCACGTGGTCGCCGGCCATGGCGATCAGGCGCAGCGAGATGTCGACGTACCACTGCACGTCGGTGGCATACTTTTCCGTGAGAATGGCGATCTTGAGCACCATCTCCTCGCGGATGGCAAAGTCGGCGTTCTGTAGGTAGTGCAGCAGCTCGCCGACGACGACGCGGGCGTTGGACGAGTCGCACATGCTGTAGAGCAGGTCGAGGCCCTTGCGGCGGACGCTGATGTCGCGGTCCTTGAGCGAGCCGATGATGACGTCCTGGTGCTGCTTGATGGGGCCCAGGGTGTCGGCGCGGGCGGCCAGGTGGGTCATGGCCTCGAGGCCGAGGTAGCGCACGTTTGTCTCGCGCGACTGGATGAAGCGGCCGAGGCGCGACGAGATCTGCTTCATCAGGGCGTGCTCCGTGTCGAGGTGGATGATGAGGTTGATAGCCTCGAACAGCACCGCGTTCTGGGCGTTGTTTTGCTGCACGTTCTTGTTGGTCTCGAGGGCGAGGTCCAGGATGCGCTGTAGCGAGTCGCGGATCATGCCGCGGACGTGGCTGTCCTCGGAGGGCGGGAAGTACTGCAGCAGGCGCAGTAGCTTGACCTGGATCCAGGGGCAGGGCACCTTGTAGTAGAGGTAGTCGGGGGCGTACTCGCCGTCGATGACGATGCGCTTGAGGCGGCCGGCGGCCTTGGCGTAGGCGCCTTTGTACTGCTCAAAGTCGTCCTGGGCCAGGGCCATGACCAGCGAGGTCACCGACAGGGCGACGCCTAGGTCGACGTCGTCCATCAGGGATATTATGCGCTCGGCCCACTGCGGCTGCACAATGCCGGGGTGTTTGCGGTACAGGCGGAGCATTGTGAGGGCAGCCTTTTTCTTGACGAACGCCTTGGAGGTGCTGCGAGGGGGTTAGTCTCTGTAGTTGAGGGGTACCCGTCTGCTGGTGGCCGACTTACGGAGAGATGAGTAGCCGGTGAACCTCCCCGCTGAGGGCCTCGCCCATCTCCTTGCCGCCGACGTTGGCGATGGCGTGCAGGGCCAGGCAGTTGAACAGCTCGTTGTGGTCGAGCAGGTCCTTGCGGATGCTGTTGACGACGAGGTGCAGCAGCTCGTGCTTCTCGTGCAGGAAGAGGGTCATGGCGAGGTAGCCGATCTGCTTTTCCGAGTACTTTGTGGCCGAGATGAGGTTGACGGCCTCGAGGTGGCCAAAGTCGACGTTCCAGCCGAGGATGTAGATGTAGAGGAGCTGGCGGCGGGTTAGCTCGTTGCTGGCCGGGATCTCAGGGGTGTTATGCGACAGCACGCACTTTGCAGACGTATTTCTTCTTGTGGTAGCCGTTCAGGTTGCCATCTAGACGGCAGGTCAGTGCCAGGCACAGGGAGGAGGAAAGGGGGCGGTATCCATCCATCCATCCATCCACCACACACGTGGAACACACCTTTAAACTTTTGCCTGTCCACCCACCACACAGTTCAGCATCTCTCTCTCTCCCCAACCTCATCCCCCAAGGGTATATGGGCCAACATACCGGATATTCGCCAGCTCCTTATTAATCCTCTTCTCCTCCAGCTCGCGGGCGCGGGCGTTCCGCAGGTCGGCAATGAACTGCACCAGGCCGCGCATATTCGAGTTGCTGCTGCTGGACCGGCCCAGGAAGCCGGCAGGGCCTGAGGACGACATGGTGGGCGGCGGTCGCGGTCACTCCAACCACACTAGATTTCTTAACGTTGGTATCCCAACCGGGGCCCGTGGGCACGCCCCCAATGCCAGACTAGGCGGGCAGCCGAGGGTAGGTCGTAGCCCGTCGATATATGGTCGGATTTGCCCTCGCGCGACGACCGGGAACGGGTGGTGGTGGTGGTGGTGGTGGTGGTGGGCGTGGTCAATCCTGCTGCTGGGTGACGACGTGGCACCGAGGGCTGTTCAGCAGAAACGCATTGTTGTCGTCGGCGCTGGAGGGGTGTAGGTAGGGTCGGAGATGGCGGAGCAGAGCAGACCCAACAAGGCCTGACTGACTCTTGCCGAGTCGCGCGCGCGTGGGGAGACTGTGGGTGGGTGGTGTTCAACGCTCAACGGTCGGGCGGGCGGCGGTCACGGCTCAACGGGCGCGGCTGCAGCAGGGTGCATGTCACTGTTTGTTTCGTTTTCTGGGAGCCACCCGCAAGAATTGGAGGACACGTCGTGTCGCGGGATTCGGGGATTGGGCGGAGGGCGGGAGATGGGCGCTGCAGGGACCCTTGAGTTTGTTCGATCGGCGACGGCGGCGAGATGCTCGAGGCTGCTGCTGGCCGCTGCTCGCTCTCGCTACTGCTCAGGGGGTCGCGGTGGGTGGGACTTGGCTTGTGGGTGGTCGGATCGGTCATCCACTCGCAAAAAGATGGAGCATTCACAGTCCCACTGTTCAGTGCTGGGGTCTGTCGTTGACTTGACTTGGCGCGCCTCCAATCCTCCCCAATTCCCCCCCAAATGCCCCATCCTCCCCCCGCATGCTTGGGCCTGTCAGCGCACACCAGCGGCAAAATACACAGTCTTCATGGCTGGAGGGTAGCAGTCTAACTTGTTTCCGGCTAGAACAATTGTCTTTGATGACGGCATGCTAAGCCGCAACGGGACTAACCCCTACGGCTCTCCACAAATTGGCTGGCACTGTGGCTTGATCGAGCATGGCGGGGATGTGCGGGTGTGGCTTGTCAACAGCTCTGACGAAGCTTGCTTCTCGCAAGATCCTCAAGCTCCACGCATTGGCGATCGCCATTGCGCCCCCCCTGCCGTCTGAACTTACGCCTGACGAGCATGCCCGGCGCGTGCCGTCTAGCACTCGGAGAATGCGGCTGAGCGTGGCCCGGGTGCGGCTGCGTCTGCCTGTGCAGCGGCCGACCCTTTCTCTCTGTTCTTGCTTGTCGTTCGCGACAACCGCTACCCGCTTCCCCTCCCCGACCCTCTCACTCTGCGCCCGCCGCGCCTACGCCTCCCAGGCCCCAGGCGGGACCTCGTTCAACGTCTTCAACACCCACACAAAATGGCTCCAAAAAGAGCGCGCCGCCGCCAATCCCGAGCTCAGCCGCCAGGCCGACTACCTCAAGGATGAAGTCGCCATGCGCGTGTGTGAGCGCCTGCTGGTACGCCCCCAACACCCCTTGCCCACTCCCAACCCCCAGAACTAACACCACATCCCCCCCCTTCAGGACGTCAAGCGCCACTTCCCCGCCGTCCTCGACCTCGGCGCCAACTCATGCAACATCGCGCGCGCCCTGGTCTCCCCCAACCCCGACCCGGACCCGTCCACCCCGCTCTCCCCTCCCCTCGCCACAAAAATCGGCTCCCTCACCTGCGCCGACTCCTCGCCCACCCTCCTCCACCGCGACGCTTCTCTCCCCTTCGACGCCTCCCTCCTCTCCCTCACCCGCCTGGTCCTTCCCCCCGACGAGACCGCCCCGCTCCCCTTCCCCCCAGAGTCCTTCGACATGGTCCTCAGCAGCCTCTCCCTGCACTGGGTCAACGACCTGCCTGGCGCGCTGGCCAGGGTCAATGCGGTGCTGAAGCCGGACAGTCCGTTTATCGGCGCCATGCTGGGCGGTGACACGCTGTTTGAGCTGCGGACCTCGCTGCAGCTGGCGGAGCAGGAGCGGAGGGGCGGGATATCGCCGCATGTTTCGCCGCTGGCGGATGTGAGGGACGTCGGGGGGTTATTGCAGCGCGCGGGTTTCCAGATGCTGACGGTGGATGTGGAGGATATCGTGGTGGACTATCCGGATATATTTGCGCTTATGCAGGACCTGCAGGCGATGGGGGAAGGGAACGCGGTGCTGGGACGGGAGATGGGGGCGATAAGAAGGGATGTGCTGTTGGCGGGCGAGGCGATTTATAGGGAGCTGCATGGGAATGAGGATGGGAGCTTGCCGGCGACGTTTAGGGTGATTCATATGATTGGGTGGAAGGCCGGGGGAAACCAGCCGAAGCCGCTGAAGAGGGGGAGCGGGGAGGTGAATTTGAAGGATATACTGGAGAAGAAGTAAAGGCAGTTGTAAAGATAGAGGGTGTTTGTCACATGTAAACGAATAGAGTACGGAAATGTGCTAGTGAAGATGGAGTCAAATCTCTTACTCCCGCACGCACCGCCAGGTCTATAGCCGTTTTGCCTCCCTCTCCCCAGCGCCCAGCAAAGCAGACATCCCCCGCCGTCTCCCTCCCCATCTCCCCTTCCCATCTCCCTCATCCCCTCCTTTTACCCTATCCCCCCACCAATACCAAAGACAGCCCCCTAAACCTTGCGCCAATCAGTCATGACCCGGCCTATGCACCCCAGCCCAGCAACCTCGACCGCCTTCTCGTGCCAGCTGAGCAGCACGCTCATGGCGGCGCCCGTCGACTCGGCCGACGCCCCCGGGCGCGGGCCCATCTGGCTGAAGCCCGTCTGCTGGGGGGTCACGCGCGTGGGGGTGCGGGGCGCGCTGGAGGCGCCCGAGGAGGAGGACGCGGCGGCCATGCCTTTGTACCTGTTTTGAAAAAGAGAGGGGTGGTCAGCATCCGGCGGGACAAACTCCCAGCCCTGGGAAGAAGAAAAGAGATACTCACAAATACTTCATCAACACATCCACCCTCTCCCCGCCCCCCACCCCCTCGCCCACCCCCCTTAGCACCGGCACCATCTCACTCGCCTTGATACTCTGCAACACCTCCACAACCAACCCCATCGCCATCTCCTTCACCCCATCACTTCCATTATAAACCGGCATGTCCAGACACCCGCGCAGCGCGCCCTCGGCGTCGCCGCCCCGCAGCAGTTGGCGCACCTGCGTGGTGAGTTGGCGGACTTCGGCCTCGGTGATTTCGGGCTGCGGCGGGTGCAGCGTAGAGGTGTCGAAGTTGGGGGCCGAGTCGGGGTCGAGCGCGTCGATGTCGATGGTCCTCCAGGCGTCGGATAGAGTTGTTTGGGTGTGTTCGCGGATGATGGACATGGTGGGCGATCTGGGGTGTGGATTGGAGAGAGTTGGGCTGGGCGGTGTAGGGACGTGCGGCCGGGTGGTGGTTGGATCCGGGGGTTCAATGCGCAGTGGTGCGGGTGTCGTCGCCTGGTTTGGAATGCGATCGGTCGCTGGGGGGGGCGCGTGGTAGGTTGAGGACACGCGGTCGCGATTGTTAAGGAGTTGGAGTTGCTGAGTCGAGGTTGCGAAGCCAGGAGAGCTTAGCCCCGCATTGCTGCAGGCTGAGGGACCTGGTGTGGGGCCGGATCGGACCCCACTACGGAGCCACAGGGGGCAACGGGAGGACGGGGCCGGGGCCGGGCCGAGCATGGGGCCGGATCGGGTAGATGAGTCAGGATGGGGCCTGGATTGGGTTGGTCTTTTTCGGTTGTCATTGTTTAAATCTCGTGCTTCTTGGAAATGGGGGTTATGTATGCTAGCTATTCCTGCAAAACGGGCGGACAGCTCGGCGAATCTGATCTCTCCGGTCTGACATTGTAGTGGATGGACAGCAACATATATCCCAGTTTTTGTTGTTATTTCACAACTATCGAGCCCCGGGTTATGCTCCCTAAACATGGTACATGTTGTGTCTATGATACCCCCATTATTTTAACCAACATGCCACAGTACAGTAAACCTCCTTCCTCACCCCCCCTTGTCATAGCACTCCGTATGTCCCCTGCTTTGCCCTCTCTCGCTCTGGATGAAGTCAATACTTTGGAGATACATGAAATTGACGCGCCGAGTAGCACAGTGGGAGTCGGTGGAGGACTGCCCTCATCTCGTTCGGTAAAGTTGGCACAACCTTGATGACTCCCTTTCCACCTCCTCCCCAGCCGTCGTCCACTTCCTCCCTTCGAGTCCCTCCTCCAACTCTTATTTCACTCACTCACTCACCCTAAAGACACTGGTCTGCCCTGCGGCCCCGTCTGCAGAAACTCGTGATATTCGAGTCGGAAATTCCATGGCTCGGCGAGGTCAGGTAGTTGCTCGAGATCGTTGCCACAGCCGTCAAAGATTTCCCAAATTCCCCACCAACGTTGAACATTCACGAGCCCAACAACATACACAGGGTAAGATATGAGATGAGCCTTGACTGGCCGTGCCTCGAGAGGTCCTGGCTTTCACAAGACCGAGTAACTGATGCATGTACGTGCCTGCTTGGGGGCATCCGGGCATCCGGGCATCACTGGCTGTCATGAGCCTTAGTGTTCGACTCATAACCAGGGGACGCCAGGCCGACCCGGCATGTCCAGGGCATCACCATCAACCCATGACTGTCGCGTGCCAGGCAGTCTCTCGCCGGCACACCAAAGCCCCGGTCTCCTCCTTCTCCCAGCTCAGCTGAGTCGACCCTGGACCTGCCCAGCCTCCTCCCTCCCGACCCACCGGCCCATCATCACGACAAAACAAAACGGAACAACACAACAGAGCCTTTCCCATCCCCGTCACCAGCCAGCCACGCAGGTACAAGCGAGTCTGTCCGGACTCTTCCGCCTCCCTCACCGGCAACCAGGCAGTTAGTCGGCTCCAGCCCACGCGACCCAACGTCCTCCCCCCTCCCGATCCCAGATCCCCGATCCCAGCCCTGGCAACAACCTGGTACTGTACCATGTACTTGTCTTACGGCCGTCCCGAGACAACAACAGCAACAACCTCAACGTCCAAACCCACCTCTCCTGAGACCCCATGCTCAGGAACTTCAGTCAAGTACCGTGCAGCTTACCTTGCTCCCCGGCCGACTCACCCAGACAACCCAGGTCTGCAGGCGGCACGTGGGCCGCCTCCCCCCCACTCAAAAAATCCCGGCCAGGAACGACAACAACACCTTGATGGGTGGTGGGGGGCATCGGTGAGTGGGTGGCAGGGCTGTCGGTGTGGGCGTGGGAGATGCGGGTGAGATTTTGGGAGGGGCTCCAGGGGCATGGGGGGCGTTGGTGGGAGATCTGAGGCCGTGGCTTGCGATTTTTTTTTCCCACTTTCGCTCTCGACAACCATATACGAATGGATGGATGGATGGTGTCTGAGGCCGTGGCAAATAGTCCCCCTGAGCTTCCCTTCCCCTGAACCCCGAGGGGATGGATGGGCGTGTTTTCAAGTGAGACCTCTTGGGGGGATGTGGTTGGCAGGTGGGAGTCCGTTTTGGAGTGCTTCGTGGGTGACTTTGAGCGGTTGTACCTACCGACCGGTCTGGTCTTATCTGGGCCTTGTTTGGTCGCCGTTGAGGTTGGGGGGATGTGTGCCAAGCTTTTTCTTTTTTTCTTGTATTTTCCTCGGTTTGCTTGATTGCCTGGTTGGGGGCTGTCTTGTTTTTGTCCTGCGCGGCCCAATCACTGCCGCCCAGCACCAACAGAAGAAAGCAAACATGCCCGCCAAGGGAGGAAACACACCTCCCTCGATCTCCGGGAAGCACGATTCGATTCGATGGGCGGGAGGAACAGCCCGCAGCTTCCGTCTCCATCGGTAGTGTGTGCAATACACATCCCTGGAAGATGGAATCGAATCGCTGGGAAAACGGCAGTTGTAAAAAAGGAGGTGCATTGACACCCTGCGGGCTCCCGTCAGGAAATTGACTTAGTCCGCAACAGGCAACGCCATGGAACAAAGTGGAGGCGATTCCAGAACAACCCCAGCTGAGCGCTGACGAACCCACTCTCCCATCTCGACGGGTTGGAACCTGGAACCCGGCAGCAAATCACTCCCGGATAAACCCACTGGCCCATCGAACTACCAGCTAGCCGCAACGCCCGTCCACCATCAACTTCAAGACATGACAAAACGGTGACGGGGACTGGCCAAAGCGCACCACACTAGCCGGCCCAGAAGGACGGATCGGCACCACCACACCAAGCCCGCTGGGGAAGGGGGGTCAACCAGGGCGGGCGCACGCACCCATCCTCATTCCATCCCCCCAGGGCACCAGGGTCGCAGGATGGGCCGGGCGGGCTCCGAGTGGACGGGCCAGAAGGGGAGTGGAGAGGGGCGAGGGGGAAGAGGATGGAAGGGGCCGAGCGGTATGACGGGTCAGCTGGACGGGAGTGGGACGTGCTTTTTCGAAGCTGGTCTGCCTGCCTGCTAGCTAACCACGTACCGAGCCATGGTTGCTTGGGTGGGGAGGCTGGGCTGGCAGGGTTGGGTTGGCGCTCTGAATCACACACAGTTCACATCTCAGTTCGCACACATATCTCACTCGCTGCTGCCCAGGCGCGCACCCACCCCCCCGGGATCCTTCCGCGGGTCATGGGACAAGGTGGTGGTGGTTGTGGTCGCTGTGGCGTCCCCTCGGGAGCAAAAGTGGGGCCTGCCGTGAACGTCGATCGTTCGTCCGAAAGGAAGCGCGCCTGTGGTGGTGTGTGTGAGAGAGAAAGGGTGTGGATGCCTTGGTTCTTGTGGGTGGGTGGAGAATGATCGTCTCAGCCAGCAGAGAGAACTGTTGAACGGAGTCTATGGAAGATCAGTGCGCTAGCGCCGGCGGGAAGGAGAAAAAATAACGGAAGGCCAGCCGGTTTGAGGACGGGGGGAAATGTCTGAAATGACGAGCTGCCATGCTTTCCTCTCCTTCCATCTCCCATGCCTCGTGCCTTTTCTCCCCTTTTCCCGCGGAGCCCACACAGATTGATTCAAAAAAACGGACGACGGGGCGCGCGGCTGCTCATCTCGAAACGGCAGGGTTGCCCTGCCTTAGACCAGCCCCCCCACGCAGCCGCAAAACGGGGGGGCGATCGGTTGATGGAAGGGGGAACAGAGGGTAGTGAACGGAGAAAGCTGAGACGGCGCCTCGGTGAGGGAAAAAGGGGCGGGGGTCATTGTATCTGTCGAACTGCCACCTCGAGGTCCGGGTACAGTAACTCCAGGTCGCTATCGCACAAGCAAGCTGGTCAGCGTCCCTGGCGCGGCTGCAGCACATGGCGGCAGAGCTGCACCTCGGGCAGCGGCGCGATCGATATTGCATTGCACGGCGCTGCCGGGCAGTGCAGCATGACTGCAGGGAACCAGGGACGAGAGAACCGCACCTCGACTGCGCGTACCATAATAAAGTAGTGTAGCACTCGGCCATCCATAATAGCACAAAGTAGTCTCTCCGTACCTGAAGCTTCCATATATAATACGTAATAACCCTGAAACGGGCGTCCCGGGCGACCGTCGAACCGTCGCGGATCGCCCATAATGATGGACATCGCCCCGGCGGGTTTTGGGGTTAAATCGCGTCACGGGGGGAAATTGAACTCCCCCCCAGCCGCGCTCCTGTCTCATGTGCGAGTCCAGCGGAGTGCTTTTTTCTTTACGCTGTGTGAGTGCGAACAGAAAACCCAAGAAGGAAAAAAAAGCGCCCTGGTTCAGCCCCAGCCCAACCCGGCACTCAATCCCAGACGCCATGCGACAACCACACCACCCGGAGGGAACCCTCCCCTCATCACCATCTCTGCCTGCTGCATGTACCATGCATGCACCTTAACTCTCAAGAACAGTGAAAGAAGAGGGAAATTGCCGTGTGGGCCCGGTGGAGCAACTACCAAGAGCTTCCCAGTCAAGGCTTCCATCGCCACCTGGTAACTTCCTGGGCCAGCCCCGCCCGGTGGCCGTTCCCAGTGCGTGCAGCTGGACGCTGCAGCAAGGAACGCGGGAACCCTGGTCCGCAGTCCTGGGTCTGGGAGGTGCAGCAGACGGACAGATGGCGGCTGGACGGGCGGGGGGTGGGTGGATTGAGAGTGGCCTCGTCCTTCTCCCCCTTGGGAATAAACGTGCATTAGTGCCCCTGTCCGCTGGGTGCAGGTGCGTTTTTGGGGCTGCTGCGGTGTATCCATACCAACCGCGGTGCCGGGACTGTCCAGCTGGGATGGGGAGGCGGAAGTGGAGGTGGGAGGTGGGAGGTGGGAGTGTTTCAACTGCGGGTTGAGCTGGCAAGTTACGGTGCTCTGTTGGTTGAACTCGACGGGGGCAGGGAGAGGCAGAAAAAAGAACACGCTTTCAGGTGGTGATAATGGAGTGGGGGTTTGGGGGAGGATGGGAGGAAACGTGGGGAGGGGGGGTGCACCGCCCGATTGTAGATTGCAGGCGTGGGAGGCGTTGAGATGGGATGTGCCAGCTCATCGCATCCATCACCCATGAATTTTTCCCACCTCCAGGCAGGCAGGGCTTGGACGTGGACACCGACGTTGTTGCCATGGCGGCCTCAGAAAAGATGGCGATTACGTTATCCCCCGCCTGCCTGGCTGTGTTACACAAAACACCATCTCCCCCTTTCGCCGCCCGCTTAGGCATGGTAGTCCCTACCCCAAACCAGCAACCTAACCCGGCCACTGGCATCACGGTCCAGTTCCGGGCTTCCCGAAGTTTCCAGAAGGCGTGGTCGTTAGGGGGAGGGGCGCGGCTCGGTCTCCGGCGAGTGACTTAGTGCCGACGTTCAGAGAATCCTACCTGCCGGCCTTCTCGGAATCGAGCCGCCAGTTGGCTCTTCCCGCTTCCCGCTGTCGTGCCACGAGTCATTCCATGGTTGCTGCAGCGGCGCAGGCCATGTGTCCTGCCGTGCTTACCACAGCAACAGCAATCGAAGACACGCCTCCGCGGTCTGGTCATGGTCATGGTCCCAGTCATGGTTATGGCCATGACATGTCTTGGTAGGTAGGGCATGGTGCGTGGTGCAGTACAACCGCGATGACGCCGCCGCCGCCGGGTGGGTGGGATTAGGATGAGATGAGCGAGTGGGCAAGGGAAAAGGGGAAAAAGTGAGGCTGTCTCTGCCTCCCTCCCTCTCTCACAACTCGACTCGTTGTCATCCGAGGGGTGACTGCCACTCAGTCAGTCATCAAGCCTATCCCGTCCACCCCCCGCGCTGGTCAGTCGTCTGGCTTATTTTCCTCCCGAGACCACTGATGCGGCAGTGGGACAGTTGTGCAAGCCCTCCCCGACGACCCCCATCGTGGCACCCATCCACAGCTCGACCACCAAGGAGTCACCGGCCGACTCGACCCGGTCCTCCCATTCGGTGCTCCCAAGCGATCCCAGATTCAACCCGGCAGCTCGTGGCACCTCTCTCCCTCTGGTCGTCAGCGGGCCAACACTAAGCCAACCACTTGTCCGCGTGTAATCCCCCCCCCAAAAAATCGAGGCTGGCCGGGCGTGGTGGCACTGCCCGCTGCCGCAGTTGTTTGTTCCCCCCAAGAACCTACCCAGCCAAGGCGGAGGGGAGGCCAGCGAGCATGATGATGTCGTCACTTTGCACAGCCAGACATGTGAACCGCGCGTTGCGGACGTGTAGTTGGCAACGAAAAAAACTCAAATTCGCCCATCAGATTCAAGCCAAGCCCCGACAGCTGTGTAGCCATACCGCGCGTCTTATGTAGTTGTACATCTTCTTGTCTAAACACCAGGGGGGGTATCTTCATTGCACCTGGATCCAGCCAGCCAGCACCCTTCGTGGCCTGAATTGTAAAAAAGCAACAATAAAACTCCTCCGCTCCTCCAAAAACAACCGGCTTGTGTACAGGAATAAAACAAAGAAAAGGGGTGACTAAGGAAAGGGTCATTGCCGCAGTGTTGATGGCTCGCCCCGTGAGGAGATGAGGCACATCCAACAAAAAGAAAAAACGTGACAAAACAAAAAAAAAGTACAGGGTGGGGTAGAAGAAAACACAAGGAAAAAGGTCTATATGCCAAAAATCAATCAGTTCTTTTTGCCCACCCTCCAAGTCTTACCCAGACAGCCAGAATCCCATATCCGTTGAACAGCGACAAAAGAAAAAAGAAAACAAAAAGCCCGCGCGCCCGCTCTCCTCCAAAATCCGCCGGTGTTGACAAAGCCAGTGCCCTCCCAACTAGCCGGTTGCGATCCGAGACCAGGTTGCGGCACAATGCGCCGACTGGAAAATTAGGCGGTCGACAATCGGTCTGGGGAGACGGTAGCGAGGTCGTGGGTGGCTTCGGTGTTGATAAAGTTGCGACGCGCGTGTGCGCGCACGCTATCGGAGCGAGACGGGAAGGAGGACCAATTTTAAAAGCCGCCGGTAAAAAAAACCAAAGCCAGTCCCCCGTCTATATCTCTGAACGCCGTGCAATCGGGAGAGAGCCAGAAAAAGAAAAAAGGAAAAAGCCCGGAATGAGAAAAGACGTCCCTCCAATTGTTTGTCCGATTACTCGCTGCTGGGAAGCAAGTGGACCCGAGTCCCAAAAATATTTGTGTCGTGACAGGAATGGTGAATGGCGATTAAAAGTGTTGTGTATCGATCGGAATGCGAAGGGTGCAGTGTTACAGACGTGATTAAAAACCGAATATCGTAAAGGTTGAGAGAAGAGAAGAAAGCGGCGCTGCTTGTCGCGTATGTCCAAGTGTGCGCTCGGGGAATGCGGTCGAGCCGATCGTTCTCGTCGCAGCATACCAGCGCCGTCCAATGATGGCGGCGCGTCGCTCGCGCAGATCGGCCGACATGCGCCCGTTGATCCGTGTGCCCGCAAATCAAGGGATGTGCGGCGATGCGTTCCGACACGAGTCAGGGCGCTTTATCGGGGCTTGGGCGGCGGCGGCTTGGGGACGCCCGTTGTGTCGTACGCACCCCTGCCAAAGTTGAAGTGTTGTTCTGACCCTGTGACGATCATGGTGACGGTTGTGGTGTGTGTGTGTGTGTTGTTGGTGGTGGCGGTGGTGTGGTGTGAGGTCGGCGGGAGGTGGAGCTGCAGCGGGAAGACGATGCATGTTAGCGATCGGGTCCGCTGTGTCGGAATAAATACCACACGGCAGCGCGCTGGCATGAGAAACAAGACTTTGGGTTCCATGCTCTCAAGGATGTTCCGGAAGGGCAAGGCAGCGGCGATCCAACCGAAATGAATGCTCAGCTGCGGCGGCAGTGGAGTGACTCACAAATGGGCTCGGACACCACGGAGGGCGACAACGAGAGGCGCAAGAAGAGTGCGGGATTGGTGAAACGCTGGGGCGATGATGCGCGGGAGCGGGATGCGCAGCCGAATCGTATCAGGGCCAGATAGCGCGGGCTGATCCGTGCTATGACTTGGAGCTGAAAGGCGACACCGAAGGCGACCAACACGGGTAATGTGTCCCGTGATGGTCACTCGAGTGGGCGATTATTCGCAGCAGTTGGCGAGTCGTTGACGAGGCGCAGTCAGCCGGATGCAGGTCGATGGAAGGCGTCCGAAGAGTGGTCCTGTCGGTCCTTGCTGTGTTCCTTGCTCTTCTCTGGAGAGAGTCGACAGCCTCGGGTGTTGGCTCTGTGGGCGGTTTCAGGTGCGGCGGCTCGGGTGAGAGAACGACGGTCAGGAGAGACGGCGTCACTGGGTCGGGCAGGCTTTGGGAGGTTACGTCCAAATAGGGGAGTGCCAGCGACTGTCACGAACGAGGTCCGTATAGACAAAACCCGGTGAAGATGGTGTGGGAGAGGTGTGATGGGAATCCAAGAAAAGGACAAGTTGGGGAAGGGGAGCTGGTGGGCTTATAAGAAAGGGGACGGAGCGAGATGGGCACCTCTTCTTTTTTTTTGCCCTTCCCCTGGTCTCCCTTCACCCCCATACCCTGCGAATGGCGTCTCGTCCGTCAGGTACCGCTACCGCTGGAAAGGTACCTTTTGGGATTGTACACCCCTTTGCCCCTGGCACTCTCCGTTTACGAGACTTGGCGGCCGGGGAGCTTCCGTTTGTCCACAAACACGAACTGCAAACCGTTTCCCAATTAGGCAGGGCTCTTGAACGCTGCCATTTCGAGACGGCAGACAGCGCCTCGGCGGATTTCCAGGGACAAGGGTGGGCCTGCTTGCTCGTTGGTGCTTGTCCCTGTCCCACAGCAACGGAAGCTCCAGGCACGCACCAGCTCCTGGTGCTGAGGTGTCTGGGGTTCCATGTGCCTGGCGTGTGTCTCCCCAGCTTCAGCTTCGGGGGGCTCTCTTGATGATGTGAGCAGTGCGCAGTGCGTGGTGCGCAGCATGCAGCACGCAGCGCGCAACACGCTGTGCCTGAGAGAGGGTAACTGGTACTTCCCAGGCAGCGCGTCCAAGCCACCATCTTGAGATGACCTCGGTTTCTCCCGCCGGGGTGTGACGGTTGGGGCAGGCGCGCAATCACAGGGACAGCGAGTGGCTTGCATCCCCGGCCTGTTCTTTTTTTCGGTTTCTATCTGCCATGTCCCCTTGTTGACTTGCCTGGCTTTCAACTCCCTGGCTTCCAACCTGCCTGCCCTGACAGGAGGTGGGTCTGGCGTGTCAGATGAGATCCGGGCTGCTGGGACTCGCAGTCTGCTTTGGGAACAAGTTGGGAGCTGGAAGTTGTGAGCTGTCGCCTGCCCCCCCTTCCCCCCTCCCCTCCTGTGGTGCGAACGGAAAAGAAAAAAAAATCCGCGACAGATCAAGGTAATGAGAGACAGGGCCCAGAGGATCATGGATGAGTGGACGGGACGGGGCAGAGCGGCGGGAATGGAAACGCACGAAAGAAGTAAAGTAAAAAATGGCATGGTTGATTGCAATTGTGTGTGCCTGCTGCTTCGCCGCTTGGGGAACGCGGAAGGAAGGCGATGCAGGAGGCAGGCACCAACTCGGGAGCGGCAGCCCCCAAATGGAAATGCAGCTGCAAGGCAGCACCGATCTCAGCTATCAAAAGGGAAAGCACTGCCAATGCGCAGCGCCGAGATTGGATGAGATTGGAGTGCCCACGAGCCACAGACCCCCCGATCGGTCAGATGATTCTTGGGACTGCAACCCTAAAGCAGTGCGGGCAGCGAGGGCAGCGAGCCCACCAGCCACGACGCACACCACTGCATGCCGAACCTTGGTACATATGCACACACTTTGTAAACTATCAAACCAACGACGCCGATGGCAGACGCACCGACGTGGGAGCAGCCAGAATCACGACGACGCCCCGAAAAGCAATCAACCCTCCGAGTGCTGCATCGTTTCGAGCCGGCAAACGCAGAAAGGCCCCGTTAGTTACAGCAGGAGGTTGCACGCAGCTGAGTGACGCTGTTGCTTCGGTCCAAGCGTCGTCGCAGAAAAAAACCGACCGAGGCCGTCGCAATTTCAAAATTCTAGCTTCCGTCTTTGCGCACGCCAGCTTCCGAAGCCTCCGTCCGTTTGCTCAAACCCAAGACTGGCATCTGGCTGCAAACTCGAGCCCTTCCGCGGTTTGGCTGCCCAACCGGCACCCACATAGCACCCACACCTCCCGCTCCATGGGCGGCAAACCGATGGAGGAGAGAGGAGGAGGGTGCCAGTGTCGGATGGAGTGGCTTCGTACGTTGGCAGCTCGAGACATTGAGACACACATTCTCTCTCGCTCGAGACCCTCCCCGTCTCCACCACCCCAGCACATACCCCAGAAGATCCCCTCCCCTGCATCTGAGCACGGCATGAGATAGGCTCGCTGCGGGTTGTCGTGGCACTGCGTCAGGGCCGGGTTCCTATTCTTGGGGTTTCGCCTTGATAGCGAAGACGCCCGGCCGCCTGGGTGTTGGCTAACTGGCGCCCACGTTGCCCATCGCGCGCACCGCCTTGCGACTCGTGGAGACTTGGCTGGGTGGCCGCCGTCGGGTCAGTGTGAGGGTGGGTGTGAGGGAGCGAGCAAGCAAGTAAATGGCCTCTAGTAGGGCATGGCCGACGCCACGGGTCGGCGGGTCGCTGTGATGCTGGGTCACTGGGGTCACTGGGTCGCCGATGCCTGTCCGGCCGGCCTCCCAACGTCAGTCCCGAGAGACAGAGTCGCAGTCAGGCCGGGCCAGGCCAGGCGCCTGCAGGGAGTGGCAGGGTCGATGTCCCCGAGGGGTTGCGACCTGTCGGCCATATGGCATATGCCATGTCCTTTCCGCCTCGCACAAGGCCTTCTCCCATCGGGGCAATCAATCAGGGTCCCCGGGACGGACGAGTCTGGGTTGGGGGAGGGACCCTGCATGCATGCAAGCATTGCATTCCCGGCGAGGTGCTTCGCCCGATGATGTCGGACATCGGACGTCAAAAAGTTCAAGTCATGATGCACGCGGCACGTTGCTGGAGAGCCGGGTGGTGACTGAAGCCGCCTGCACGCCAGCAGGGCCAACAATTGGTTGTGCAAGCGGCCGCCGCCTTGATAGGCAGGTCACCAAGCCCTCACGCCTCACTTGCCACACACACAAGAGCTGCGTTTGCTTGTCCAGCCTGTCGGATATGTTTGACCCTGCCGCCCGCCCTCTCGGCAAGCCGAGTCCAACAGCAACTGACAGAGTCGGCTTTTTCGCAACCTCGACCGGATCCGAGCACTCAAAAAGGTCTGGACATGCGTTGTGCGGAATACACACACATAGAAGAACACAGCTTTGATGAGTCAACCGAGGCTGTGATCTGCAGCCTCTGGGTCAAGCCCCGGACCAAAGCCGCTGGTCCATCGAATCGGACGGCGCCATTGGCTGGTTGGGAGTTTTGACGTCGCACTGGGGTCGGTCATGGCCGTTGCGGGGCGGTCCGAACGGATGAGGATGACACAGCCGGGCTCTGCCATGTTGTATCGACGACAAGTACGGAGTACCTAGATGCAACGCAATGGTTGGTTTCTGACCGAGAAGGTTGCGGGCGTGGTTTACGCCTGGCCACGGTCGACGGAGGGCGGATGACGCTCGACGGCGGTCTGGTGTCGAGTTCCTGATGCCAGACCAAGGCTCCGTTTCCCGCAACTTCGAGGCGGCTTGGGCTGCGGCCGAAGGGGTGGGAGGAGGAACCCATCCGACAATGGTGATGGAGATCGGATGCCAACAGCTCCTCATGACTCTCGACGAGCCGGCGGTGAACGAAACCAGTCTAAGTGCCCCGCATGCAACCGATTTGCTGGCTCCTCCCAGGCAAGGTGAAGAGGCGGGCTAAGGACAGGATCGATGCGATGCTGCCCAATATCTTTCGTGCCGCATGCACGACGGCCGAAGCAGCAACATGGGGGGTGGGAGGGGCCGCATCCCCGCGCAGTTTCGACCTCTCCACCGCAACTCCGCGCGTGCGCTTGGTTCCAGACCGACAAGTCTCGCAGGCGGGTGGGCTGGAAACAGAGAGGCCACCTCAAAGCAGCAGCATCGTGAGTGATTGACACTGTCCGCCGTGTGTTGTCGAAGGCCCCTGCGCTGCGCTGCGCGCGCGCTGTTTCAGGCGGGCAAAGTATCACGGGGCAGTACATACGGACGCAGTCGCTCAGGTTGCGTCCGTATAGGGCCGGAACCCTCTCTCGGCGTTTCCATCCGCCTGCGACTTTCCTCTCTCTGTTCAGGCTCGGGCGT
>MU855613.1:0-13223 GCA_033296695.1 Staphylotrichum tortipilum | reverse complement strand
AAAACCGATGCGAGCTGAGTTCTGTCCAACCAGCGGATCCGCAGCGACGCCCCTTGTCGGCGCTCTCGCCCAGCATCACGACGTCAACCGCACCGTCGTCAGGGGGGTGCAAACGCTCGCGAGTAAGTGACAGCAGAAGCCCCCCATAACTGATTTATCAACAATCAATGTGCCCTCTGGCCCGTCAAGACATACATGCCCCGAGACAGCATGACAGCTGCAGACGACGAACGGGAGCCACTTTGAGACAAGCCCGCAGCGGGCGTTGGCCTCTGCGCGCGCACGCACCGCCTGTCTTTACCAGGCTGCCGGTATCCGCGAGGGCGGAAGCGAGAATCATGACGAAGCTAACGACGCCTCGGATCTCAGCAGGATGGAAGGGGGGGTCTAGCCTCGCCGCCGCCCAGCGTCACCACCACCGCACAAGCCATTACTCGGTGGAGACTCGTCCGACGCACCCAAAGTTGCAAAGCTCGAGCCGGCTGGCCGGCCAGCCAGGGGATGACATGAACGGAGCGTCCCGGCAGGCTCGCCGCCGGACCCAGTCCCAGTCCCAGCGAAATGGAAGAAAGAACTGCTTCCAGAAGCATGCTGATCGCTGGCGCGCCGACCGGGGGGTCCGAGACGATCCCAGGAGTCCCGCCTGCTCCACTTGCAATCAACGAGCTCGGGGCAAGGCATGAAAGGGGGACCCATGGTTCGGGCCCAGGACCCGGGGAGCGAGGCAAGGCAAGACGCTGGCACGGCATGGGTGTGCAACGGCGAGGAGGCGAGGAAGCGAGACTCCTGGTTGTCGGGGAGCGGCGGCATGACGGAGCTGTGGTACCAGTAGCCCGCGGTGAACTGACTGCTTACCAGGTTCCTAGCAACCAGAGACGACACAGGCGCTGGGGATAGCGACTGCCGTGCGATGGTGGTCCCAAACCCCGAGCTCGGCTCCTTCGGCAGGTCAAACACAACACACCTGCCAATGTCTGTTGTACACTGTCTACATCCTCGCCCGACGCACACATCCATAGCTCCGAGCTGACATCATGTCACGCAGCACGAGCCGGCGGCCGGTCCTGTGTGTCGTTGTCATGCAGTGCATGGCATGCACGAAACGCAGGTTGACATGTCCCTACTATTTACGGCCTCCCAATGCAGCAGGAGATTGCACGGCAGCCCATCCGTCCATCAAAACTTTGACGAGGAAGCACCGGGTTTCTGGGAGCTGCCCTGTTGTCTCCCCCAGCACCCAGCCTGCCCTGGCGTTTCCTGCTGCTTGGGAAATCGGGCCAAGGCACACACACAGGGCGGGTCCGGCATGTCGCCGGTGGGGCCGGCCGCAGGCTTGGAATTATGAAGGGGGTCGATGCCACCTGAAAACGTGCCTGGGTGGTTGATGGAGGGGAGGGGGAGGGGGGGGAGGCGAGGCGCACGGGTCGAGGTTCCGGCCCCCGGCAACGCATCCACGTGTCCTGGTGCCACGGGCGTTTGGGCCGACCGTGCGCAAGGGCCGTGGCAGGGCACCCATCCCAGGGCGGACGTGGAAAGCAAAGCAGAAGGGGAGCTGAGGCAGATGTGTAACCTCGCTCTTTGGTGCGGCGACTTGGATCCTTTTGGGGCAACGAGCTCGTCACGTTTACATTTTCTGTTTTGAAGGTCGTCGTCGGCTTGGTAGACGGACGCGAGGCTTCTCAGTCAGCCCTGGATGGTTTGCAGATAGTGCCTCCGTTTGCTCAAAACGGGCTCGCCCACCTTACCCTTGTCGCCCACCCCCCCCCCCTGAACAGCAGCGCTGGGTTGTCGCCGAACGGATGGGGACGCAAATAAACGGTCCCTTGCAGGCGGAGCCGCGACATTGCCGATCAAATGGAGCACCACGCTGGTTCTCCGTGCTGTACCTGCATTAGCCCCGAGCATGGAGTCGCAAAGGCACAGGAGCTCACATCAGCCCAGCAGCGTTTTGGGATCAGGCGAGGCGGGTGGGCTGAGCCTCTTTTTTTTCTTTTTCTTCTTTTTTGGTCTGCACTCTCTGGATCTCCCCCGACTGGATTATTTTCTGCCCTGGGGCGCGAATCAAAACCGCCGTCTGGCATCGCCCGGGGCTCAGCCGCGCTGCAGGCTCTTGTTGGATAACTCCCAGTGAGTGATCACAATGCGACAGCGACACTGACCACGGCGCCGACAGCAACAGAAACGCTTCCTTCCCCCCCCGCCCCAAACCCAAACCCTCCGACGCGACAGGCCAGGCCCAGGCCGGAGGGATCGTCGAGCCGGTCGGCGTGGACCAAGCAAAAAAGTTAATGTACATCGCAGCAGGAGGATTGGGGGGCCTCGGCGCTTGGGCGGGTCTTCCCATTGATCCACCGGCGACCACTGATAATCGCCGGCGGGCATGCATGCGTGCGAGAGGTGAAACTGGGACCATTTCCTGGCGCATCCGCGGGCCATCATGTGACGCGGTTGGGATGGTTCTTCGACGACGGTTGGATGAATGAATGGGTGGGTTTACCTAGTTGACGGGGTTGAGTCGTCTCTGGCCTTTTTTTTCGGGCTTTGCCCTCTGGTGGTCCGTTTGCGGCCGGAATACGGAATACAAATCTCTCCTTTGGGCAGCGAGCGACAAGGCCGATCGATGATGATGCGCGCGCGGGAGGAGAAAAAAAAGGGACCACAACGGCTGGCCTCAGCCTTGGCAAGCCATGTCTCTGATAACTCTGGCTTGCCTGCCGGCCAGCGGCAGATAGAGGTGAGTTGAAAGTGATGGCGGGTCGCCCGAAAAGCGACAGATCGATCGCGCGGCGCCCCAGCCTCTCATCTCAGATCGTGCAGGCGATGCATTCCAGTTGCTGGTGGTCATTGCCGATTCAGGCAAAGATGAACTGAACTGGGCGGCGAGATCACCACCCGCTGTCCACACGGCCGGCTCCCAACAGAAACCGAACCGGTCCGTCCGGGGGTTTAACTTGAATTAAACCGACGACGGACTAACCCAGGCAGGTAGCCATCTAGAGAGCGACCCAGCAAAGACAGCGTTCATAACAGCCGTTACGGAGGCCGCCATGCCTGCAATTCCATCAAACGGAGAGCAGCGCAGGGCACCCAGAAATACGCCTACCAAGCGACGGAGTACCGAACGACCGAACTCCAAGGTAATGAGCGGCGACCCACCCGCAAGCTCGCCTCGCCTCCGCCAAAAAGCTCAGATCCAAATTTCCAGAAGTCCCAACGGAACATCACGCGGCGATGGGGCTAGGCCCGTTCGGGGGAGGGCTACCGCGCGCGCTTCCAAGCCGTCGGGCGACGGAGGGGCTCCACCGGGGGACGCGTGCCCTTGTTTTGGAGAACGGGGATGAGGAGATGGAGGTGAGGGTCTGCAACGTGGCTTTGGGGGGCCAAGGGGGGCGGTTGGGATGGGTGGGTGGGTGGTGGTGGTGAGGGGATTCTCGGTGGTGGTGGTCTGGCCGGGCCGCATTGCTGAGGGACAAAGTTGCGACCCTGTCTGCCACCACCACCGAGACGGCGTTTGACATGCATGCCTCGAGAGCTGTCAGCGAAAGACAGCAAAGCAGCTTGAAATGGGCCCGTTCACCTCGCCTCCCCCCTGCTCACGCGCTAGCGTCTGCACGGGCCGAGCGAGATGAACCGACATGGGGTAGGGGGTTTGCAAGCTGGGCAAAGCTGTTGGGGGCGGGTCCCATGCAGGTACGATGGTCCTGTGCTTCCGCGAACAAACGAACGAACGACGCACGGAACGTTTCTGGAAGCTCTTCGCTGGGCCGGGCTGCATCCACCGTTCCCGGCGATTGGATGCCCCATCGTGGTTGGGCCACTGCTTGTTCACCCACGCACCCACACCCCTTCGTCGTCGTTGTCTTCTTCTGACCGGTCTGCTTCTGGATCAGGTCAGCCCGAGCGAGAGCTCCCCCAGTTCGGGCACCTCTCCCGGGGTGTGGAGAGCGAGCGAGCAGGCGGGTGGTGTGTGCCGTGCCCCAGCTTCTGGACACTCCCTCCCGTTCCTTTCCCTCCCTCTCCCCGTCACCTCGTCCGTTCACACCCCATCCATCCATCACCCTTCCCCATTTCCCCCTTCGCCTTCTGAATCTCACCCCCCTGCCCTGCCCTGTCGCAACCTGGAGGGGTGTCCCAACCGTCAAACACGGCCGCGTGGTACCGGGGAAGCATTCCGCTTTTGCAGCGAATCCCGCCGCCGTGCGTTGCGTTGCCCGTTGCAGTAATTAAAAATTTTCACAGGGCAGACAGGACACGACGACGCGCCAGCCCGGGGAGGCAGGCACGCAAGGCAAGGATAAGCACAGGGCTCACGCACCCAGCTCGCCGGGCTCGTCCGAGCTTTTTTTTCGTCTTGTCTGGGGCAACGGACGGACGCCTCGGTTTGGGGTTTGCCGTTTGGGGTGCCTCTCTGTGCCGCCCCCGACGCGATAAAATTTCAAGGGAGAACGAGCAAGCAGGAGGCAAGCAGGGCAAAAATGGCTCGCGGGCGCGTTTCATGTCACGATGTTGGCGTGCCCACCGGGACATACTCCTTACAGAGGCTGCTTTTTTACATCTTGCAAAAAGGAGGTGGGTAAAAAAGCACGGCCCGTTTGCCTCTCACCTCTGCTCACCTCGTCGTCCCAATAACGTAAAGGCCCGAATAATCGGGAAACCTGGGGTCGGCTGTGACAGACGGACGGGGGTGGTAGGAGTGGAGGAGACGTGAAAGGGTGGGTGAGGGACCCATCCGTCGTCCATTCGTAGCCAAGGCAGGTCCGTTGGGTGGCATGGGTGGGAATTTGGATATCGGCTCAGCTCTCGTCGATCCGCGCTTGTTTTGGGTATTTTCTCGCCTGCTGTTTTACCCTTTTTTTCTTCGTTTTGTTTTTTGCCTTGGTCAGGTTTGGGATTTATTATCTATCTGGGAAAGGTCGTCGTCTGATCCGGATGCCTGTTTCGGTCCCGCGGTGTGTGTAATTTTGCTTATCTTCTCCCGGCCCGGTTGCGCGCTGCCTGTTGCCGTTTCTAGGTCGTCGGTCTACTCGGTCGGTTGGAGGAGATGAAGTGACGGGGGGTTGAGAGGAAGGGAAAAAATAAGACGGCTGGGCGAATCTATTCGCGGCTGGCTAGCCTGTGAACCCCTGTTTCGGCTGCCATGGTGAGGGCCTGCCGAATGGCCGGCGTGTGTTTTTTTCTTTTTTCTTTTACAGTGGCCTGTTTAGTTTTTCACCTGAACGTTGGCAGCCGGTGGGGCGGCGGTATGGCTTGCCGAACTGAGCTTGCCTATCCGGTACGTGTATGCAACGGTCGGTGTGTATGGGCTCCGAACTTGGTTTGGATCTGGCAGCGAGGGATGAGTCGGCCGGCGTGAAGCGGTCCAAACTGCCCTGGTGATCGGGATTGTCAACATCAAGACTGGCAGCAAGCAAGGAAGCTGGATGGCAGGTACGGAGTAGGCATACGCCCTCGCTGTTTGCCTGCTTGCTCCCTCGAACGGCAAACCTCCCACACATGTCAGCCCTGACAAACCCGGAGCGCCTGCCTGCCTCCCCTCCATCACACCAACAGCACAGCACAGCACACAGTATGCACGCGGCACCATCAGCTAACGCGTTCACTGTCCGAGTAGGTGTCTGGTTGTGAGAAGATCTGCCCTCCCTGCCAGGCCGGCCCGTCTGCCCTGCCCCAGCAACCGGCCGACTGCCGACTGACTGACCGCGGACTGTGTACGGAGTAAGAAATAAGGATCTCGGGAGAGGCGGACAGGGACGACTCGGGATATCCGGCAGCAACCAGCCGTTCAGCCCAGGACGAGAACGAACGATCAGCTGATCGGCTGATCGCGGTTGGTGGCTTGCCGCGTCCCTCTGTGATCGAAGAGAGGAAAGTTCCTACACTGCCCTGCCTGCGTGCCTGCTCAGTCCAGCCCTGGATGTTGTTGGGTCTGCTCTGCCCTGCCTTGTGGCGCTCGGGCGCACCCGATCCTGCTGCGGCAGCGAGGCCGAGTGGTTGGTTGGCTGGCCGGCCGGTTGGTGGCTGCCGGGGAGGGATCCATCAGGAGGAGTGCACGGATCGGGGGGTTGTTAGTGTTTTTGTTTTTCGTTGGGGGAAGAGGTCAACTTGGCAGTATGCCTGCTCGGTTGTCAAAACCGCTGCCTGCATGTGCTGCATATCGACCCTGGGGATGTTAGATGGGATGGATGGGATGGATGCAACCGTCCACGGTTGTCCCAAGCATGTTCCCCAGCCATGTACCAGAGTACCTCTGCATGCATGCATGCACGCACGCATGGATGGGCCCAGCTGGGTACGTACCCTGGTGGTACATATTGCCTATGCGGGTCGGTGTGGGATTTTGGTCACCGTGACCGGTGAACGGTGAAGGGGCCAACGGTGACCATCGGGGTGTCCGCGCTGGGAGTCAGGGTCGGGGGCTTCCCAGGGGGGGTGTTACCTGCCTGCCGGAGTGATAAGCTGGACAGGGTGTCAGAGTCAGCCGTTGGCGATGGGTGTCTTGCCGTGCCGGGAGATTCCGGTGAGACAGTGAGCAGAGCAGAGGGAAAAAAAAGTTTTTTCTAACTGCTTGATTGCCGAGGATCCCGGTGTGAAGGGGATGGGCTGAGTTGGGAGGCGTACGACAGATGACGACGACGAACAGTGGTACTCCGTGTGGATGTCATCTGTGTGCCGCCAGTGAGTGGCTGGCTGGCTGGCTGGTGAAAAGGGCTGATGATTGCCCGTTTGCTTGCCTATTTGCTTGTTTGTGCGGCTGTTGTGTTGGAAGGGCTCGGACATGACATGGCGAGGTGGGTGGCCGCAGTCGGGATAATACGACCCGGATCCGGGCTTGGGTTTCGGCCTTCTCGGCGATTAGGCAGGTATGCGATGTACGCACGGGAGCATCTCTGTTTGACCGTGTAACGTTTCAGCTTGGGATGTGTTACTATGGGTGTCCTCGGACCGTTACTCGAGTTATTCTTAGCTGCCGTGGTTTGAGCCTCAAAGGGGCACAAAGGACTCACTCACAGGAGGCTGGACAGGGCCAGTTCAAGGACTGTCTCTTGCCTGCTCGTTGACTGTGTGTTGAGGTTGAACAGGTTGATCATGGATGGGGGCAGAGGGGGTTAGTGTTTGTGTCTGCAGTTCCCGTTGAGAAGGAGTGTTTGTCAAGGCCAAGTAGCTGAGATACCACGACTTGCCAGGAGACAGCTCAAAACCGTTGTTTTCAACTCCAACCTCACCACCGCCCCTCGACTCCCACGCCATAAACTCTCCCACCGTGACCTCTCCGCGTGACGTGACCTCCTCATCCAACCCAAAAATACCCGTTTGCTCCAACTCCAGAAACCTTGGGCGGAATACACCCCTCCGCCTACCGCATGCCTCCTCTGAACATCATCTCACAACCAACTCAACCCTTCACTCAACCCCCTTAATCCCCATCACCGCCCCCTCTCCAGTTTCCAACCTCTTCCACCCATCAATCTAACCAAAAGATTCACTCCCTTTCGTTGGTCACACACCCGGCACACGTTCCCGCGAACACAACCGGAACCGTGGACTGGAGGTGGAGGTCAAACATCAACTTCCCACCCTCACTGTCGTAAGAAGCGGAACCTATGAGGACCAAGGACATGACTCAAACAACTTGCCTCGCTTCCCAATCGGGACAGGACCCTCATCCTCTCCTCCCCACAGCGTCAGTGGTTTAGTGGTAAAATCCATCGTTGCCATCGATGGGCCCCGCGTTCGATTCGCGGCTGACGCAAAAATTCTCTCTTTTTTTTTTCCTCTCCCTCTTCCTCATCCCCTTTTGCTGCAAAGGTGGGTTGAGTTGGACTCGCTTCTCGCGGTAGCTTGAGCAGGCACCTAGTTTCCGTATCCAACGGGCCTGATCGTGTTGAGCCGGTTTTACGGGCTCGGTCCGGTGCCCCTTGCGGTTTTTGCGTGTTGAAACCCTGACGTTGTGTCACGGTATTTCCCGTTCCTATCCCCATGGTTAGGTCATACGCCTGTGTGCAGGTCTGTGGTTATGTCTATGCACATGTGTCCATGCGCATGCTGCTCCAGTACTTAAGGTCTGGTGGCGCTCGCACATGTATCTAGCTCTTGCTCTCGTCGTGCAATATCATTCTTGTATGTGCGAGCTGACCTGACCTTGGTGCCCGTCACACGTTGCGCGTGCCGTATCTGTGTCTGCGGAGGGGGCGGTTGGATTGCTTGTCTTCCGGCTGAGGAACGAGTCTGACCCGCCAGAAGCCCGCCGTGGGGCATGATTTGCGGATTCGTTCCCTACTGAGCTCAACAGCTCCGAAAGGGCCGCTCGCGCGGAGTTTTGCGCTCTCCCAAGACTACCAACCTTAGAGTCGAGCTCGAGGTCCAAGACCTTCGTCCCCCTGGGAAATGCGGCGGCGCCCTAGCCGCGCAGGGCTCAAAGCCTACATACAAGTTAGCATACCGTCACTGCCTGAGGACCACCGGAGAGAGGGGAAGCGGACGTACCAGAGGGGTCGGCGACGCCGGGGAGTAGGCCGGTGAGTCCTCCGCCGGGCTGGCCTGGACCGCCGCGGAGTAGGGCGGTTTGGATAGGGGCGAGGTGGGGACTGGGTCCGTTGCTGTAGTCGGGTGGCTGGTGGGAGAGCGGATGCACGGCCGGGCTCGTCGGGCCCTAGGTGTAGCCCGACGAAGGGGAAGTCAGCATGATTCGCTGGGTGGTTTCCAACTGTCTCTCTGTAAATGGGGACCCGGCCGCCCAAGAGGCTGCCTGTGGTTTCGTGTGAAACCGTTTTTGGTGGCGACGAAGTTTCTTGCGCTGGTGGAATACCACGCCACCACATGGGTCGCAGCGGTACTTCCGAGCTTCGCCCTCGGTCTTGTAAGCTGCAGCTGCGGCGGCTTGTGGAACTGGAGGTGGAGGACTGCCTCTTGGGGAGAGGTCTTCCTGGGGGCCTGGTGGAGCGATGAAGGAGATCGAAACCTTCCCAGTATGCCCCCTTCCCCGTTTTCCTTCAACACCCTCCTCCATATCACCTCCATCTCCGTGACCGCTCTCCCCCTCCTGAACGGTTGAACCACCCCTTAACCGCCGTAAAGCCCTTACCTAATCGGGATTCGTCGAAATCTTCTCCGGTAACAGCGTCTCTTCCAAGCCGCCCCCAGATTGCTGCCGCTGACGCCGTAAACTCTGCGCGGCCCGCCCGAAATTCGCCTTTCTCGTCCCTCCCTCCCGGATCTCGGCCTGTTTCGCGGCCTGCTACGACGCTGAGTGGGGTTGCGGCCAGTAGATGCGCGGGTTGATGTCGAGGTAGAGGGGTTCGTCGTTTTGTTGTCGTTCTGGGGTTGGATTTGCCCCCGCCAGTTTCGGGAGGCGGGGTGGTGGTGCTGTTGGGACGGCAGGGAGGGCGATGCCAGGCGGGGGGATGATGTACCCGGTTGGGTGTAGACCTGGGCATCGAAGAAGGCCGTGTCGATTGTTTTTTGGTTTGGAAGCTCCTGTCTCCGGATCTGGCTTATCGAGCCTATGAATCCGGCAGCGTGCTGGCGTCCAAGGCGCGCCCCGCTGGCAAACATGCTCTAGTCGTCGTTTGGTGCCCCCTCCTCTTGGTTGCCGCGTCCTGAGCCTGCCGACGGACCACCATTGTCCAATACAAAGTCGGGAAAGTCGGCTAGGTCGATGTCAAAGCTATAATTGAACGGGAGGAGCCCCTGATCTGGGGCGGCGAGGGTGCCGTTGTTGAGGAAGGTATCGAAATTGTCGAGGTGGTCGCCTTCTTGGGGTAGTGGAAATTGGAACGAGGATAGAGGGTTTTGGGCGCCATGGATGGCATCGGCCGCCCCGGTGTTGCTACTGTGGTCAACTCCTTGGAGAGTCGGGGGTGGGAATGTGAGGGCCTGACCGCCATGGCTGGCATCGGCCACACCGGCGTTGCCAAACTGGTCGCCTCCTCGGAGTGTCGGGGGCAGAGATGGGGCAATACCCTGGACGCCGGGGTTGGCGTTGGTCGCCTGGTGGTTGGCAACGGCCGAGGCGCCGTCCACCACCGAAGGAACTCGGCTCTCATCGACAGAGTCTGCAACCCATGGCTCGAGATGCGCCAGCCGAGCCACGGAAGGATCCTGTCGTGGGGAAAGCGCAACGGGCTGGCCGCTCAGATCCACCGCACTGTCCGCGAACGAGCTCAGAGCTGTCTCCCGTCCAGACAACCCCGATCTCGAGCCTCCACTCTGACCAGGCGAGGAACCCGGAGAGCTGGACGACGACATATAATGCTCGATCAGAGCATTCATAGTGCGAACGATCACTGTGAGGGTGGATTCGAGCGCTTCGGCCTCGCTGCCCCCCCCAGCTAGAAATATCTGGCGGATGTGCGCCGCCGCTGCAGGGCTGTTTATGTACTCCCTCACATGACCGAGGTTGACTGACATATCGGCGTCCAGGTACGGCGAAGGCGGTGGCCGGTGCTCGGGAAAAAGAATGCCCCATACAGCGTACCACCGGTCCCACTCGGATGACTTGGCCATGGATCTCCTCGAGACTTGGTCGCGTTGCTGAGCGGTCATGTATTTCAATTCCCAGTCCTTGAATACACAGTCCGCACCGGCTTCTCGTAGATGACGCTGAAGCATGCTGTCGTTCGAGAACACCGCTTTACACCGATTGCAGTGGAAGTGAGGTAAACGGTGGCTCCGGGACAGATGCTGTTTAATGCGGGTGATGTCACCCCACCGTCCCCCTTTTCCACAGTCGCGATAGGTCTTGGGGTCATACTTGAAGTACGGGCAAGCGAATAGTTTGATAGGTGGAGGGTCCTCCTGTCCTGGATTTGGCCTTTTTGGGGGGTGCCTGTTCCTTTGCTGGTCGTTCTCGTCATCAGCTTCGTTCTCGCCCGGGGCCTTTCTTTTCTGGAGATGCGGTTGGGCTCGCCCTGAAGCGTTGTTTCGAGCGGCGGTGGATGCGCGAGGGCCAGCCCGTCCGTTGTTCTGCCCTGTCTCATCCTGTGGCCGGGTGTTCAGTGGAGTAGCCCCTAGACCACCGACCGCATCAGATGATGGACTCGGAGGGCTCCCCCAATCGGTAGCTTGAGCGGCTGGAAGAAGAAGAGAAGAAGCCTCTTGCCGAAACTCTTGAACTAGCAGGTTGACTGCTGCGTCAACAGCTGCGGATAAGTGAGACGGAATTTCCATGTCGCGGACCAGATCGTCTGGGGAGTCTGGAATCGACAGCATCTCTGAATCCAAAGAGGTCTCAGGGGAGCCCGAATCCCAGTCCTGGGAGTTCGAGGATGCAGCAGCGAAGAAGGAGTCCAGAGTAGCTGGGCCCTGAGGATGGCTCTCAGGGGCACGAGGAAGTGCTGAGCGGGTTCGTTTTGGAGAGGATTGGAGTCGGTACAGATGTCCACGACGTGCCGGCATTGTTGGAAGTCCTCGGGAATCGAGAGTCCTGGGAGCCCCGGGCGCCGCCAACATTGACAGCCCTCACTTTCCATTGTGACAGCATGCCAAAGACAGACACCTTGGACCTTGTCGACTAGCTCAAGCACTCGATCGGCCCCGAAGAGCTGAATGCGCCCATCTCTTGCCGCCAGGGATTTGGCTGGGAAATGCGAAAATAGAACGGACGGCAATATTTCCACGCCGTTGCGAAACGATGGCAACGGGCGGCGAAGGGTCGGGAATCCATGGGCAACGACTTTACCGTGTCTGTCCAGCCAGCCGAGCTTTTCCAAGGCGGACAAGCCTCCAGCATGGGCGGCGGCTCCCGGTGTCGACTCGGCTCGAATCTCCCAGATCCCACTGTCCTTCTTGACAACCGAGGGCCTGCTGAAGACGGGTTCCTGATCCTCGGAATCCTGGAAGGCGGCGAGGAGCCAGGCCAGTTGCTCGCCCTGCTCCGCGATGGAGTATGAAATGCCCTGGACAAAGACGCTTAGGGTAGCTGAGATGGGTGGGGTGGACAGTTCGTCAACCTGTTTGAGAGTGCCTGTTGTCAAGATCATTAGCGCCATGCTTGGAATCCCCTCGACGGGACGGGCTTCAGAAAAATGGTCTCTCTTACCAGTGCCACTGAGCCCCAAGTTCGACTCGCAGGCGGCCCAGAACTTCTTAAGTGGCTCTGTATCTTTGCCCCATGTCTGAGCAATGTATTCCTCCACCCTGGTTGCCAGGATGCCGCCATCAGGAGAGCTGACCAACACCACCACATTGGCCATATCCTCCCAAGACCAAGCTGCGCCCGTCTTCTCTCTCTGCCGTACAAGACGTTGTGCGATCTGCGTAAATGGGATACGAAACTCGGCGTGGTGGACGGATGGGTCCCGGTTCTTGCTGATCTTGTCGGAGGGAAGACCACTCAGGATAGCAGAGCGAATCTCGTCCCCCATGATCCGCGGGCCGTGTCCCCAATCGAACGACGACTCCCTCACCAAGTGCTGGATTAGCCAGTCGTATGTCTTGCTTCGTAAGATTGTGGGACCATAGGTTGGCAGCTCGGGATGGCTTATTCCCTCTTCGGCGTCTTCATTAACTCCTTCGAAGAACTTTGAAGGATCGCGGGGGCCTGTGTCCAAATCCGGAGGTTTGTTTGTCCATTGCTGCATTTTCTCTATGACAGACATTCCGCCTTGCTGATCGCGAGCGGGAGTGTCGTCATCTTCCGAGTCTGTCTGGAACAGCTGCCGCAGCCGGGAAGTAATCTCGCTAGATGAATCCGAATCAGCAGCCGCACGTGAGGCTAAGTATTAATGAGATGCTCACCGATGGTGGTTGTAGACAAAGTGCATAATCCGACGGTTGGTCTCGCTCGGGTCAAGATGACCCAAGCGAATAGCGAACTCCTTGATGATATCGGGCGAGACGTCCAACAAATTCTGGTTATCTTTGCCGAGATCGTGTTGGACACGGCGATGGATGTCGTCGCAAACCTCCAAGATGGAACGCTGGGCCACCTCCGGAACGACCGTCGTAGCCGCTGAGATCTCCGTCCTCGAGTCGCTTTCGTTATCGCCACTGTCCTTGCTCGCAGTCGGCTAGCAAGACCAGGGCTGTGCCGACTTGACGTCGACGCCGGAGTCTGTGAATGGTATCTCATGCCCTGGAGGCGAACTCTGAATGAGGTGCTGGTAGAGGGTATCAAGATCCGGAGGAATAGACCAGACTGCTGCTTCGATCTTTTTTGGTCCTATGCCGTCACTGTAACGGGCTGAGCCCTGCAGCGGCCTCGGCAACCCTCGGCCAACCCTAAC
>MU855612.1:4408-38178 GCA_033296695.1 Staphylotrichum tortipilum | reverse complement strand
CCCCCCCCCGATGCAGTCAATCAATCAATGAAAATCAACTCCCCCGATGCCGCCAAAAAAAAGGACCAAACAAGAGAAATCCAAGAAGACGACTAGTTACCCAGTGTTTGCGTTTCATTATCCATCCGTCCGTCAATCCATCAGTTCGTCCTTCCGTCTATTATTTCTTCCAACCTGTGTCCCTGTCCCGTCCGTCTAGATCCAATGTTGAATATCATGCGCGTGCGTGTGCCTCCTCCCCGTCGTGGTGGTGGTTGGTTCGGTTGGGGAAAGCAGCGAGTGGTCTGGTGATAATAAAGTAAATGGCTGTTCGTTGTTGGTGATGGTGTCGTTGAAGCTTGAGAGAAGAATGGGCGTTGATGGTGAGTATCATTATTCATTTCCCCATTTCCCCATTCATTAGGTATTGGCAAGATTAAGGGAGTTGGCGAGAGCGGGTGTAAGTAATAGTGGGAACCGTCGCCGGCAGGCGGGTTTGGTTTCCTTCCTGAGGATGTTGGGGTTGGTATCGTAACGTGGGCGAAACTGGCGTTGGCAGCTCTCGGTCGGTTGCCGTGTTCTGGTGTTGGTACAAGACAGGCGAAGCTGCCAGGACTGATATTGTCGAGAGAAACAGCACCCAAGCCAGTGAAGTGGTCGATGGGTGGGCATCTCTCAAGCGCCCACAACCACCCCAATCTCTAGCAGCAGCCGCACAAACTTGGCGTGCAGCTCGATAAAGAAATCCGGCAGGCCCACGAGCTCGGCCAGGCCGCGCTGCTTAAGTGCGACGCCGGCGCCGGCGAACCCGCCCCCCATCCGCCGCGACAGCCCGCCCATGCCGCCCATCAAGAAGCTGCTGCCGCCGCTCCCTCCGCCGGTAACAGGCGGGGGCGGGGGCACGACGGCTGCCGCCTCGGCCGGGAAGCTCCCGTACCCGGGGCCCGGCACGACAGGGCTGCTGGCTGAGGACCCCGACCCGGCTGAGTCCGCGAGCGCGCGCTCGGCCTCGGCCTCGGCCAGCTCCTGGATCCACGCCGCCAGGTCGCGGAACGCAGCCGACAAGAACGTGAACGTCTTGACCGCGATCGGCTCCGGGTGGGTGCTCAGCGCGAGGAAGGCGTACACGCGCTTGTGGCCGCGGGCGTGCACGTCGGGCACGCGGAAGATGTAGGCCGTCGTGTAGCCGACCTTCTTGTCGCCAAAGAAGATGGAGCCGCCCGACGCGGCGGCGCCGGCGCTGTGCGTCGTCACGTACGCCGGGCTGCTGTTGTTGGGCGAGCCGCTCGGGGTGGGCATGGCGGCCGCCCCGGCGGGGGGGGCGCCCGTCGTCGCGGGCGCGCGCGGGAGCGTCTCAAGCGACAGGGTGCGCAGGCACGATGCGCGGACGAGGGAGAAGGACGCCGGCGCCAGCGGCTCGTGCGTGGACGTGTAGTCGAGGTAGTGCATGTGGGCGTTGGGGTTCGCGCTGCCCGAGCTGGCGCTCGAGCGCGAGGTCGTCGAGAAGGTGGTCCCCACGCGGCGGTGCGGCGGGCGCGGCCGACCGCTGGACTCGTCCTCCGAGGTGACGGACGACGAGGATTGGGACGTCGGTGGGGAGGCAGTGCTGTCTAACCCGGTGAAGACACGGGCGCAGGGTGCGCGTGTCCGTAGTGTCGGGCCGCGGTCTGGGCGCGAGCCGACGGCGGCATCCCGGCTGGACTCCTGGCGCTTCGGCAGCGTTAATGCGCAGTTCTCGCAGGGCCCGGCGCGGCGGGTCACGTAGTCGTCATAGGTCCTGCGGAAGCCCGAGTCCAGTCTCGGTTTCTGCGGCTGCGCGCCGCCGGCGCCGTGGGACGGGCGCGGGCTCTGGGGCGGCGTCTCGACGGCCGAGCTTGAGGTTGTCGGGGCGGTGGACTGCGCTGATGCTCGGAGCGAGGCGCGATGTGCTTGCGCTTCCTGCTCGCTCACGGGGGCCGATGCGCTCCGTTGCGGGGCGTCGAGGTTGATGCGCCGAAGGGCTTCGGTGAGGCCAGCGGCCTGCGCGGCTTCGGCGGAGGTGGGCGTCCTCGGCTGAGGGGCCTTGCTGAGGGTGGGAACGTCGGCGGCGCACGCACTGCAGGGGACGGGGGTGCCCTCGGTGACCATCAAAGGCGTCGGCCCGTGGAGGTCGCAGTAGTGTGCTAGACAGAGCTGGAGGGGGCAGATTAGCATCATGGCCGCCGGATCGAGGAGGGAGCTGGGTCCCGTCGAGAAATTCGCGACTGGTACTGGTCGGGGCTGGGGGCGTGCTGGGGTTCGCGCGGGGGCGGGGTGTGTGTGCCATGACGGAGGATATAAGGGGGGGGGAGAAGGCGAGAGAGAAGGAGGCGGGAGGACGAGGGCGGTGGCCCAAGGGCGGGTTGGTCAGGATGGAATGACAGCAGCAGCAGGCCGGGCACGGGTGTGTGAGCGCTTGGCTCTCGGGGAAGGGGGGGAAGGGGTCTCAGGGAGCACTGGGGGCGTAGCGTAATGCAGCCCTAGCACAGCGCCCAACCCGGTGCAGCGGAACTGCAGCACGTGGAAGGGCAGCGTGCGTTGCGGGCGAGGGCGGGCGGGTGAGCAAGGAGGTGCCCGAGCCTCCCCGCGCCCCCCTGATAGACGACCCCTCTGCCCACCGCCATCACAGGCTCCTGGTGCTGCTCGGGCATGGCTGCTGTCTGCTGGGCTGCGCCGCGCCAACGTGGGGGGTAGCACGACATGGAAGTCACCTAGCCTTGCACACTCGCGCCGACTGCCCGCTGCACCCAATGCCAACCAACTGCCCCGGCGCAGCAGAGGCCCGTCCAGTCCAGGATGGATGACGAGCAGGATCCCCCTCCCAAAGCCGAGGCGGTGAGCCACTGGGGTTACACCAGCGCCGGCGTGGCCAGGGCAAATGACAAATGACGACGGGGGCGGCGGATGGGCTGAGTGAGTTAATCACTGATCCCCTTTTCCGCCTCCTGGTCCTCCCGCCTTCCGCCCTGCACCTCCTCCACCTCTTCTTCCTCATCCCACCATTCGCCCACCACCAACCAGCCAACCAATCAACCAACCAACAACCGCTTGGCTGTCATCGTTGCTGCGCCCAGGGACCGGGAGGGGTGTGGCGTGGAGGGGTTGCGGTGCAAGGGAGTGAGGGAACAGCAGCAAGCAATGAAACAAGACGAGAAACTCACAATCGACGTCATGGTTGGGGTTGGGGCCGCGCTCATCGAATCAACATTGTCCTTCCGGATTGGCGCTCGCTCGGCGGCAAATACTTGTACGTATCGAGAGGCTGTCGCAAATAGATTGTTCGGGGCCTGGGTTTGCGACGCGGTCGGATCGGACGGGGGGTGAAGCCGAAGGCCGGAAATAGACGAGGGGACGAGGTAAAGGGTTGGAGGAGTCGAGGGGTCGAGGGGTCGGGGGCCCGAGGGTGGATAGGGGGGATATCGAGGGAGGGAAGACAAGCAAACGCAGCGGCCGTGGTGCTTTCTCGGGCGTTTATACAGTATATATGCTTGGTATCGTGTGTTGGAGGAGGGGTACAGAGTAGGTTGTTGCTGTGTGCTGTGACCTTTATTATTCTTAGGCGCTGCAGCCGGGGGTCGCTTTGTTGATGCGCGCCTCGAGTCGCCAACCGGGACCGGATGTCGTCGAGGCCTGCTTGCCTGCTGACCGAGCACGAGCACGAGCACGGTCAGGGGAGTCGCACGTGTCGTGGAGGTCGTGGCCGTAGCAGGGAGTAACTGACAGCGTGGGTGGATGGGGTGGTGGCCGGCGCTTCCTGTTGTTTTCGAAATCGAGAGGCAGCAGCGCGTCTCGGGGTGGATTCCAACGAGGATTCGTCAACCTTGGAACGAGCTCTCACGAGCGAGCCATGGCAGCGCAGCGCGGGCGTGCAGGTCAGTCAGTGTCTGGGCCAACCGTTGGACGAGCCGCCTCGAGGCGTCCCGCGCTCTGCGATGCTATGCTGGTGCTGAGGATGGGAGATGCTGGGCCGACGACAGCAGCCGGGGGGGCCAAGACGACGACGAGGAAACGAATTGGCAAATAGGAATGGGCGGATTCGCAGGTCGTCAGATGTCTCTCTCTGGCTCTCTTCCTCTCTAGACTCCCGAGGGGACCCAGATCCGGCTCTCGACCAGGAGGGCCCAGAAGAGGGCGGCGCTGGCCAGGTCCTCTTTAATAAGAATGCTTCCAGAAGAGGAGCCGAAGCACCGTGGCAGTGGGTGTGGGTGCGATGACTATCCGTGCTACTTTGCCTAATCTGGCCACACCGGCCCATCCGACCTGGCCTGACCGTTGGGGACCAGAGACGGATGGTGGGTGGGCTGCTATGCTGTGTGTGCCAGTGTGGTACTCTGGTGGAGGAAGAGAGAGACGGGAAAGAGAGAGTGTGTGTCTGTGGGTTGGGGTCTGAGACGGGGAGCCGGCCCCCCCCCCTGCCATCTTTCCGTTTGGGACCAAGACTGGTGGAATCGGGCCATTTTGTTCATCTCGGCGCCGCTCCCCGACAGATGCGGCCGAGCGTCGTCCAGATGAAGCCAGCCAGCCAGCGGCGACGGCGGGCTGCTGTTCCTGCTGCATGCAGGCGGCCGCCTGGTTTGGTTGACAGGGCAGACAGAGGAGTGCAAGCCGAGGAGAGCAAGCAGAACAACAAGCAAGCAGGCAAGCAGGTAAGCAGGCAAGCTTGGCCAGGTGGGGGTGAGTCGGATGTCAAGGTGGGCGGCAGGTACCATCATCGACAGACAGACGGGACTTACGAGTGAGTACCTACACTACTCTGTAATCCGTACACACGAGCACACGGACAACCAAGCACTCTGCCCGTATGGGAGCACTCGTCCCGTGGTATCAAACTTTGGCTGCCCTCGCTGTCCTCTTTGGTTGGCCTGCCCCAGCTCGCCTCCCCAAGCTTCCCCCAGCTTCCCCCCTGCGCGTCGCCCACGGGCTTGCCTGCATATGTGATTTCGCGATCGAGATGTGAAAGCGCCCAGGCATGTTTGACCTCCGCACCCAGCCAGCCCCTCGGATGCACCCCGCTCTCGGTGCGCCACGCGACGAGCCCTCGTTTAGCATCGCATCGCATCGCATCGCATCGCGACCCCCTGGCTGCCGACACAGATTGTATCCTCTGGCCTGCCTTGGGCACGCGGACGAGCAAACAACCAAGCAAGCCGGTCCATCTGCCCCAACGGCCGCATCTCGCGATTGTGCAATTTTGCACCACTCGCTCCGCTCTCGCTAATACACAGCAAGTGCGCCGTAAGCGAGGGCTAGCTGCTGCTGCACGCTGCACCTCGGTGAGACCTTTCATCTCCGGGTCCCGACTTTTTCGACTTTTCGACTTTATTGACAAAACCAGCCGTCGGCCAGTCCCAGCGCATCAACCAGGCGCCTGCTGCCGGCCCTGCGGGTTCCCACGTGGAAATCAGCGATGGGCCCCACCCCACCTGGGCGAAGCTGCCCCGCCAGCCTGGAGGCGCACCCATACCACCCCTGGACTGGGCCGCCCAAGTGCTGCTGCTTGCTGCTCATCAGCAGAACGCCCTGTTCGCTCTCCCCGCCGGACCTGGCTGTGGGTGAATCGGATGCAGAGTGGAGGTCAGCAGCAAAACGCAGGTTCCTGAGATCCAGTCCAGCCCAGTCCAGTCCAGCCCAGCCCACTCCGCCCATGACCGACATTTCGCAGTTTGGCATGCTGCAAGCCAACGAGCCTTTTTTTTTTTCCACATCGCGACAAACCCAGCCAAGCCAGCCAGCCAGACACCGCCCGAAAGACCATCTCCCCTGCGACCGTTAGGTAATAGCTAAACCAGAACCGTCGCCCTCTTCCCTCCTGCTGGGTGCGAGACGGGCCCACCGCCTCAGCTTAATTCGACATCCTTGTCCCATGCTTCGGGAACCTAGAAGACTGGCTGCCCGCGAGAAATTACCTCGCTCGCTCTGCCCGCGTTACCGGGCTCTCCGGGTGGGCGGTCGACGTCGACTGCATTGCTCCCCATGTTTGGCCTCAGATCCGGGGGACGGAAAAAGGCCAGCAATGCAAGCAACACCTCGGTTCCAGCCCCGGCGCCGAAACTGGACCCTGTACAGAAAGAGTTTGTCGGGTTCGTGGAGGCTTCGGTGCCTGTCCATGGACGGATTTGACAGACGGTGTTACATCAAACAAAGGCTCCTGTTGCAGCGATGCATCTCAACCAATCGTGACGACGCCCTCCCCCTTCCGAGAAAAAAAAACGGCCAAACGGTATGCGTAAGCGAATCGTGCAACACCAATTTTAGCCGCAGCGGGCCGAGGCCCTTTTGAGTCCACTACCGGCGGAACACCCACCCCGCCGAGGGGATGGGAGGGTAGCATGCATGTCTAGAGTGTGGACTGTGTCGGTATCTCCTGATGGCAAAGCCCAGGCAGTTTATCATTATCCCCCCGGGCTCGGGGACACGACCTCTCGCCTGTTCTCGTCTCGTCTCGTCTCGTCTCCGTCTCTGCCTTTGCCGAGCCGCTTCCATGGTTACATGGCCTGTTTCCACCGCCGTCGGCCGACCATCTGGCGATGGGGGTGCGCGGGGGTCATCATGCCCGGTGCCGGCGAGCTGCAGGCCGCGGCGGGCAGAAGCTTTTTTTTTTCTTTCGTTTTTGGCTTGTGGTACGGACATGTGAGGACGGAGGGCGGTGTCCGTACATCAGTACATCATGATGACCCGTGGCCCTTTGAGAGGATGTTACGTAGGTACTATGTGCTGCGCACTGGGCGGACGAGGTGGGATGGAACGTAACTACAGGTACCCAACTTTCCACGGCCTAGATCGCGAAGACGCAGTTTGGTAGGTGTAGTAGGTAGACATGCAGTCAGTCTTGTGTCACTGTCAAGGACGGGTAGAGGTATGTGCGCCGACTTTATCCAAGAAGACCCGGGGGATGAGATGCAACGGCTGGACACAGGCCACAACACCGACCACAGTCCCAGATTATTACTCTTACGTCCATCCCTTCCCCGACTCGCTCGTACAGACCGACATACCGACATACCCTGGTGGCACACGCAGGCAACCCGTCCCCCGCGTTTTGTGCGACCGTCAGGGCTGCTCGTCATCGTACCGCTACATAGTATTCCAGGGATGTTTTGCCATTGTCGTCGCACCGATGCACACGTGGGAAAGCCGGTACGACCGGCCGCTCTGTTGTCTCTGCGTACGACAGACGGCGCAAGCGAGAAGCAGAAAACCGTTGACCACGGACATCTGGATCGCCAGCCACCTGTCGAGTTACGCAGCAGCTGCAGTCTACTCACCCGCCTTCAATTCCTGACCGCCCCCACCCTGCCCTTCTCACAGGTTACCTTTCAACAGCGAGCCAGCAAAGCCCGTTCCGAGATCCCGGAACCCAAGGATCTGCCCCCATCCTCCCCATCCGTCCATCGCGTCGCAGCCCAATCCAGGCCCGGCCGAAACCGCAACGCCCGTCCTGTGTTCCCTGTCATGCCCTGCCCCGCCCTGGTTGCCCCAGTACAAAGCTAAACGGAGCTTTCCCTGGCCCCGGCCGGGACTCTCCTGTGCCGCGCGCCCTGCATGATAAAATCTCAGTCAGACAGGTGCAGACTTGCCAGGGTGCACGGATATACGGAAATACGAACGGATCGGGGACAGGCAGGGCAGGAAGCTTGCTGGGTGTGAAGGATGGAAGCTGGGTACTCCGTAGCTGGCAGGTTACTCCATGGAAACTGCCTTGCGATGCTCTCAACACGGGGATTGGGGGATTATTAATCTCCAGGGAGCTTGGGATTTATTCCGCACAGTACGGACGGCGGTCGAGGCCTCGGAACGCCCGCGATCTCGCACGGCACGGGCGAGGACACAAGTGCCGGCCACGTCCCAAGCCTTTTCCATCTTCGCGTCGAGTCTGGAGGGGACGAATGCCGCTCCCCTTCCCCCATGCCCTCCCTGCCTTCGCCCAGGACCCGGCGACGCGTTGGCACTGCTGCTCGCGAGCATGTGGAACCCCTGCCCTGCCGCGCGAGCCAGCCTGGGTGAACGTAGAGTCTTGCCGGGTGAGGGTTTTCCCGCCATATCCCCGGTCGATGGAGAATCATCTTGCCAGACCTTGGGTTCAAGGGACGGGTGGATGTAGCTTGCGCAGCCGTTGCGTTGACGTTGACAGACCGGTGAACCGCTCTAATAGCCGCCTGAGTGGTAAGCACGGCGTGAACCCCGTTATATATAGAAAATTAACGGCGGGATATATAAATAGCTGGTATCGTTGCGTTGCTCCTCGGTTCGCGGCACGCCGCTGGGAATCTTGAAGCGGGAACCGCAGAAACGACACTCGGATCAAGACGCAAGAAACACGGTCATATATACTTAAAATGAGAAAGGATAGCCCCCAACCCACCCCAGCCCCCCAGATGATGCTCCAATGCAATGCCGATCCACACCGGGAACTCTCGAAAAATCGAGCGAAAGGAAAACAAAAGATGCGAGAACATAAAACAAAAAAGAAATCCCCCATGACCGATCCTCTATGTAACCCCGACCCCATCCCAACCCGGTCGTCGACACCTTGATTTGTATATACTCTTTCCGTTCCCTTGACCGTCGTAACAACCCCCGCATGATGATGGCTGGGTGCCGGTGATGTTGATGATGACGATGATGCGACCCTTCGCCCAAACAACGCTCTATGCCCTGACACCCCCCCCGATGAACCGCAAAAAGAAACAACACCCTCCCAGCCCCAGCCGTTGGCGCCCCAAGCAAGCCGGCGAGTAGAGGATCTCGACAAGCTCCGCATCACCCCAAGAACGAAGGATCAACCTCCAGCCTCTTAGCCGCGGGCTCCCCGGCACTCCCATCCGTGTCCTCACCCTCACCACCATCGCCGCCCCCACCCGCGCTGTAGTCATGCCCGTCGTGATCATCATCAAGCCCATCCACCTCCATCTCCTCCCCCCCACCCCCGCCACCACTCCCATTCCCATACTTGTCCACCCACATCTTCCTCAGCACCTGGTAAATAAACAGGTACTGCGCCTCCGCCTGCACCATCGTCCGCCGCTGCTCGCGCAGCCGGTCGACCGTCTCGAAGACGACGTCCTCCTCCAGCCCCACCGTCCTTGACACGGGGCTGTTAGACCCTGACGATGCCGACGACGACGCGGCCGATCTCGGCAGGGCCGGAACAGGCGGCGCAGCATCGGCCGCCGCACCCGCGCCCCGTCCGCGCCCACGACTCCTGCTCCGCGCGCTCCTCCTCTCCTTACCACCGCCGCTACTCCCATCCTTCTCCCTCCCCCTCTCCCCCGCTTCCTCCTCCTGCGCAACACCACCAGGCAGCACCCCATCCAACCCCCCTAGCCCACCAGCAGCAGCAACCCGCTCATCCCACCCCTCCCACGCCCCCGCCGCCAGCTCCCTCGCGAGATGCTCCAGCGCAACAAACGTCCCACTCCGGCCTACCCCCGCGCTGCAGTGGACGATGCGCGGGTTGGCCGGGTGGGCGTTGCGCGCGCGCGAGAGGCGCATGAGCGCGAAGAAGGAGGGCAGGTCGGCGAGGGCGGGCACGCCGAAGTCGGGCCATTTTTTGTAGAGGAAGTGGTAGACAGTTTTTTCCTGGATGGCTGGTTGTTGTTGGGGTTCGGCGGGGGTTGCTTGTTGTTGTTGGTGGGTGGGGGAGGGCGGTGTGCTGAGGTCGCTTGCGGGGGAGGAGTCGATGGGGGTTGTGATGGAGGAGGTGGAGGAGGTCGGAGTGGGGGGGTGCGATTTTGTTGTCGGTGACGCGGAGGAGGAGGATTTTTTGTTACTTGTAGAGGGGGAGGGGGGGTGCACGCGGACGACGAGCCTGCGCAGCTCGATGGCGTCGCCGGCGGGGGTCTCCTCGACGGCCTCGCAGCGGACGGTGGCGCGGAAGCCGTCGCCAAACTCGTCGCGCTCGTTGACCTCGAGCGGGGGGTCGGCCGGGCTGCGCGGGAAGTACGGGTAGCACTTCTCCAGGTGGCCCTCGTGCGTCTCGGTCAGCATCACCATGACGCACGGGCTGTCGAGCTGCTCCACCACCATGCGCCAGACGTGGTCCGCCGAGTTCTGCTTGGGCCCCTGCATGGCGATGTACCGGTCCGGCTCGCAGGTGCTGTTGCCCCCGCACTCAACGGCGCGCGCCGACGGCGCCAGCATGACGGGCGACGCGTTGATGTAGTCCAAGCGGCCCTCGGGCACGCGCAGCTTGATCCGGTTGTTGTGCCACGGCTGCACGTTCATGTAGCGGTCGAGAGCCTTGGCTTGGTGGCCGGGCACGCGCGCCCAGCGGAAGTCGGGCGACGGGTTGGACACGGACTGCATCAGGCGGTTGCGCTCGCGCCAGACGAGCTCCGAGAACTTGTTGAGGATTTCTGTTTTTGTGCGCGCGCGCGCCGTGTTAGTGGAGCTGTCACAAACAGGACAGGGAGGTAGGAAAAGGAGGACCGCCTACCCTCTTGTGTCTGGTCCAGGAACGCAGGCATCTTGTGGGGCTTCTGCGGTAGCTGCGCTGGCTTGTGGGCGTCGTCGCCGGCCGGGTCCATCTTGAGCGACAGGGGCGAGACGGGGCGGCCGTCGGCGCAGTCGGGGGCCAGGACGGGAAGGGAGGCGGGCGAGTGCGGCAGCGAGGCCGGAGGGGAGTCGCGGGCCCTCTTGCCCGAGGCGCGTTGGAAGACGCGGAACGGGCTGAGCCCGCGCAGCGAGCGCATGGGGGAGCCCGAGGGCAGCAGGTCGCCTGGCGGGGGCGTCGTCGTTGACGTCGTCGCTGGTGTCGTCGCCTTGCCCTGGAGGTCGCTCGTGATCAGGGTCGGGGGGGCGACCTCCTTCTTGCGCCGGTGGAACCGGGGTAGATGGGCCATGCCTGGATCCGCGATCGATCCGGGAGGCGTCGACAGGCTTGTGACGCGGTGGGATCGATGGGATGAGATGGGATGGGCGGGGACGGGCTTGTATTTAGTCGCAGGGTTAAGAGGGCGAGCGGAGGAGAGACGGGAAGGTAGGTAGGCAGGCAGGCGTGTGTGCTGTAACCACCACCTTTGTGCCACTGAGTGGTTGTCGTCGTTGGTCGCTCGCAAAGGATGGCGGCAACGAGGGGCGTTGTTGGTTTGGCTGAGCGGTGGGTTGGTCGGTTCGTTGCGTTGGCTGTCTCCCTGGCTGCCTGGCGGCGGCGACTATTACCAAGATCGGTAGCCAGGCACTCGAGCGGCGCTGTGATTTCCCTCGTCTTGTCTCGTCCTGTTGCTGGGTATTCTGGCGGCTAATCCGTACAGCGAGGGGCACGGCGCATGCACAGACCAGGGGAGGGCCGATCATCAAACCAGGCGGCGCGGGAGAATGGTTGCAGGCACGTGCGGGTTGCAGCTGCACGGAAATGCGGGATGGGCGATCCTTTTCTGTGTGATCGGATCGGGAAAGACGGGGCGAGGGAGGGGAGGGAGGGATCTGGGGAGGAATGGAGGGGAGGGGAGGGGAGGAGGGAGGGAGGGGAGGAAGGATGCAGCTGGATGGAGGATGGATGGCGGGCGGAAGTATTCCGATGACGCTTCTCGGCTAATGGAACATGAGTGGAAGCACCCCGTACGAAGAACCCCAGTAGGTATTCCGTATCTTCAGGGGGAGGGGGACTCTTTTTTCTTTTTTCTTCCCTTCGTTCCCATCCGCTCGGCACGCGATTCGGCCGGAGTTGCCGTCGCGGAGATTTTGTGAACCAAGAAAGCAGCTCCTGCACAAAAAGAACAGCATGGGTTTGGTTTGACTGGGGCAAGGGAAGCTAAAAACTAAAAAGGCACCAGGAGAAAATGAGACGAGCCCGCGCGGGACGGATGGGGAATGGGCGAACGGACTCCGATGATCGACAGAAAGGAAGCAACAGGGCTGCGCGCGGGCTTGCTGCACCCACAAGGGCACCAGCGTGGAGGGGCAAGACAGGGGATCACCGGTCAGACATCCAGACCTCACCCACCCCTGAGCCACCCACCCCTTAACAGACTGCCCCACGCGGCCGCGCCTCAACCGGAGCCGCAGATGACCGGAACCCGCCCTGCTGGTGCGGCGCTATGCCGCAACCGGGAAGGGAGCTGATCTAGGGGATCATCACCTGGGTCCCGGGGCGGAGCAGGTGTTGGGGGTCAACTGACAAGGGGATGGGTGGATGGGTGGATGGCGGAGGTGGGTTGTTGTGGTTGTCTGTGTGTTGCTCTCCGACGACCACACCTGGCTGGGGATCGTTGTGAACAGCCAGGATTCAGGGAGTCAAGAATTTCCCAGCACCAAACCCCAGCAGAGAACACGCACAGGATTCCGTCGGGACACCGAATACAACGCTGGACAAGCCCCCTCCCCTGTTCCCAAACGTCATTGCTGCAAATCCAACCCAATCCAATGATTCCAATCCAATCCCCATGCAATGCCATGGGGAACGGAACGGAAGGGGATGCGCGATGCACGTCTGTGGCGCCTGCATCCAGGATTCTTGGTTAACTCCATAACTATCCGTACATAGCTCGGTACCCGACCTTATTTTTATCCATCGCACCCATCCCTCGCGTGCGCCCCAGCGCCCAGCGCCCCAGCGCCCAGCGCCCCAGCTGGTCGGATCTGCGGTCGGTCGGTGCAGCAACCGCCGCCGCCGCCCACCGAGGTCAACGGTTATTCCGCATTGGGTAAGAGGCGAGAGAGCTTGTTCCTCCGTCGGCCGTGGAAGGGGGGATGGCGCCGTCGCGAAAGTTCCCGATTGTTTGTGTGACTTTTGTTGGGGAGTTGGCCAGAGCTTTATGTTTTTTTTTTTACCCCTGGATTTAGGGCATTTTGGTTTCACTTTTTTTGTCAGTGGGAAAAAAGGGGAAAGACAACAGGAGGAAAAACACCACGCGGGGTAGTATCTGATTCCAGTCTCCCATATTCCCTACATATCAACAAATAAATCATTGAGCAGCGTTATCCGTGTCCCCGTGCCCCTTGCCCCCGACGTCCTAGACATACATGATGATACACATCTCAACCTACACAGCCCGACACCCTCGTACATAGCATATCAGTACATACACCCGCCCGCGTCCAATGAGACCAAAAAACAGCCGCTAGCGTGTTACAGAGTACAGCGCAACCCGAGGGCGCCATGGCATGCACGCCCGCCGATCCGAATTCCGGCCAAACTCGTCGTCGGCTCTTCGGCGGCCGACCCGGTCCAGCCTCGGGCTTAGGCTCAAGCTTCAGCCCAGGCTCAAGCGCCCGAGTAGACGGCCGTCACGAAGCGCCCGCACTCGACGCGCTGCTCGACGCTGACCGACCTGCCCTTCCCACCCTCGCCCAGCCGCACCTTGGTGCGCGGCGTGATCTGCATCCGGCTGTCCTCGGCCGGCAGCCCGCCCGCGCCGACCCCGCCGTCGAGCGGGCCGATGTGCACAGGCACGTTGGCGTTGCTGCGCCGCCCCGTGCCGAGCTGGAAGTACTCGTTGCCGCCCCACCAGAGCGCGTCGGCGCCGAAATTGGTATCGGACGCCGACGCCGACGCCCGGGTCGATGTCGTGCGCGTCGCGTTGTCCAGCACCGCGCACGCGTGCGTACTGCCCACCGCGATCCCCGCCAGCCGGATCGGCGTCATGCGCTTGGTCTTCTCGTCGTACTCGGCCAGGCCGGACAGCGCCTTGATCTTGGTCGGCCGCGCCGAGATGTGCGTCCACTTGCCCGTGCCCAGCTCGCCATGGATCCCACTGCCGCAGACCCACGTCTCGGCCACGACGGGGTCCTGGCCCGCCTCGCTCGCCGCCGCCCTGGCCGCGTCCACCGTGAAGAAGCTGTTGAGCCCGCCCGCGGCGATCGACGTGACCTTGGGCACGTAGCCGGTCCCCGTGTACAGCTTGGCGACGGGGAGCGCCGTGGGCGTGTCCAGCTGCGGGGCCGTGCCCTTCTCGGGCTCCATGCCCAGCTGGCCGGTGCTGTTGTCGCCAAAGGCGAACACGCGCCCCTTGCTGTCGAGTGCCAGCGAGTGGAAGGCGCCCGCGGCGATCTCTTTGACCTTGGCGCCGCTCAGGGCTTTGACTTCGTGCGGCTGGTCGTAGGGCCCAGCGGGGCGGGTCTGCCAGGTGAACCCCGGCACGCCGAGCTGCCCCTTGGACGGGAACTCCTCGGCGCTCGCGGCGGCCGAGAAGACGCGGCCCTTGGAGGTCAGCAGCAGGCAGTGCTCCAGCCCGCTCTTGACATCGACGACCCGCTCGCCCCAGCCCAGGTTCTCGGGCTTCAGGGACCGGCAGCCGGCGGGTAGGACGGGGGAAGCAGACCAGAAGGGCAGCCAGGACGACTTGGCCGCGGGCTCCTCCTCAAGGGTTTGGTCGGCGGCGGCGACAGGGAGGGAGTAGACGGAACCGCCAGACGACAGGGCGATGATGCGGTCGCGCGAGACGGCAATCTTGGCGATGTCCTTGCCGCGGAGGGTGACGGTGGGGCCGGCGACGTTCCTGGAGAAGGCGATGCCCCACTGGACGAGGTCGCCCTTCTCGGTGACGGCGGCGCCAAAGTCGCGGTCCAGCTTCAGGTCGCGCAGGATCTGGTCGTCAAAGTAGGCGATGCGGCGCGGGGACTTGACGACGGGCTCGTGCGAGTCGGGGGCGACGACGCGGCCGGCGTTGGAACCCCAGGCGTAGACGCCGGGGTGCTCCCAGCTGTTCTTGACCTGCACGTGCTGCGGGCTCACCAGGGCGCGGTTCTCCTCCTTGGAGGCGGCACGCTTCCGCGGCTTCTCGTAGACGATCTCAGCCTGCTCGATCGGGGGCGGGCCCGGGGGGTGTTGGAGGGGGGAGTAGGTCTGGTAGGCCCACACGGTGGCGCCAGCGGAGCCGAGGGTGACGGCCAGCAGGACGAGGTAGCGGCTGGCGGAGCGGCGGGGTGGCCCGGCCGAGCTGGAATGGCGGATCCATTGTGACGGGCGGGTGTGGGTGTGGGTGCGGGCAGCGGCGTGGATGAGCTGGGGGCGCCTGAGGCCGAGAGCGGCATACCGTGATAGTGACAGCGGGGGAGGCATGGTTGGCTGGTGAAGGGATTCCCAAAATCCGTCGACTGTCGACTGTAATATCCGCAGTTACGTTCTGCTTATCGACTTGTCATTGCCTGCCACAGCCCGGATGCTGCGGAGGGCCGTATGGGGGGCTGCTCGTCTGCGTGTGAGGTCACGGCTCACAGCTGGATGCGGGGAGCAAGCATCAACCCGTCGTCGAGGGGTGAGCTCGGAAAGCTTTGAGCTTCGAAGCGAAGGAAGAGCTTCTTGTGGGGGAAATGCTCGGCATCCCACACTGGGGCTCGAACTTGGTGGGGCCCGTGCGTGCACTGTGCCGTCGAGTGCCCCACTGGCCTGCCGTTGCGCTGAACGGATTAGGTACCTCGAGGCCAGCATCGACCCCAGATCCACTCCGTCTGCCGACCACCACTCCCCACGAGCACTCCCACGCGCATCCAGCAGCCCAGCGCCGCCCAACCCGCGGGGCGCGCCGCCACAGGGAAGCAGAAGATGTACGAGGACTCGTGGTACAGCTTTGTGCCCGAGTTCCAGCAGCCGCGCCAGCCATCCTCGGCCTCCCAGGGCGCCGCCACAGGCCACCGCCGCAAGCAGTCGCTACTCCAGCAGCCGAATGTGCGTGTCCCGTGTCCTGTCCTGTGTCTTTTCTCTCCTCCATGCTGCATGCTGGGACGCCACCACGGCCAGCCCTGACCAACCCTGACCGGCACTGACACCCTTCCTCTCCGCCCTTCACCCCCCAACAGGGCACCACCGAGCCAGACGGCCCCGCCGAAGCCCTCCCCACCCTCCTCGAAGACGAAGAGGACGCCAATTCCCCGCCCGAGCCCACCCTGTCCCGCAGGGCAAAGTCGTACTCGGACTTCTACGATGTCGTGAGGGCCCAGCTGTCCGGCCATGCGCCAACGAAGAGGAGGAAGCCAGGCCGGAGGCGGAGCGGCCGCGGCTGGGAGGCATTGGCCCTGCCCGACTCCGTGGCGGCGAGCGTGCCGCCCGAGGAGCAGCTGGAGGAGCGTTACAACGAGGAGCTGGACGAAGAGCTCCTGCGCGCGAGCCAGCAGGAATACCTGTGCGTGCCCACTCCGGACCGCCTACACACGGCACACAACCGCCGGCTGACTTGACTCAAGGCTCTACCACGACGAGCTCGCCATGACCGAGCGCCACCTCGCCACCCTCATCGCCGACGCAGACAAGGCCCTCGGCGTCCTCGAGTCGCTCTGCCAGTCCTTCCGCGCCGTCGACGAGCAGACCAGCTCCTTCCAGGCCCAGTGCGAAGGCCTCCTGACCGAGCAGCAGCGCCTAGAGACCCTCGCCGAAGCCGTCGGCTCCGATCTCCAATACTACACCTACCTAGATTCTGCCACGCGCCGCCTCAATGCCCCTGGCGCCGGCCGCCTCGTTGAGGGAGGCAGCTTTGCCGAGATCCTGTCTACCCTCGACTCATGTATCGAGTTCATGACCAGAAACGTACGTTCTCTGCTCCAGTACTCAGTTTCCGGGCGTCTAACATGGCACAGTCTTCCTACCGAGACGCAGAGTCGTACCTGGCCCGCTACCAGGCACTGCTCACAAAAGCCCTGCACCTGCTCGAGGTGGGCTTCGTCAACCACCTGAACAAGGCGTCTGCCGAGATCGCCCGCCAGGTCGCCGCCACCCAGTCCGAGTCGGCCCGCCACGCCCTCGCCTACGGCCGTTTCGAAGAGATGGTTCTCGAATCGTACTCGCTGATTCCCAACGTCCAGGGGGTCGTGCGGAGCGCCTACGACCCCGACGGCCACGCGTCCTCGGCTCCAAACGCCGACGTGTATGCCAACACGGCGAGCAACATGTTCCACTCGTACTGGGCCGCCCGCGAGCGCGATCTCAAGCCCATCATCCAGCACGATCTCGACGTCTTCCGCACGGAAGCCAAGGAGTCGAAAGAGACGGCCTCGAGGAACTTTGTCAAGCAGAGCTTCGAGCGCTCCGTCAACGAGGCCTCCCTGTTCGGCACCATCTTCTCCATAGACCCGCACTACTCGGCCGAGCCCAACTCTGCCTTTGCCGTCCTCAAGGCCCAGCGCACCGTGCTCACGGGTGCCAACGTGGCGCCCATCGCCACGAACCTGCAGTCGGCCCTCCAGGGCAACGACCTGCAGACCATCTGCAACCTTGTCGGGTGGGTTATGAACGAATACCTGCTTCCGGAGTACGACGAAGACGAGACGCCCTTCGTGGCTCGATGCCGAGAGCTGGCGGCCAGGCTGCTTGCCGAGCATCTCTGGACCTTTACCGACGGCTTCTTCGAGGCCGAGATTACCAAGTCGATATCCAAGGCCGCGATTCAGCCCGAGGCACTCAAGATCGGGCCCGTCACGGACGACGATATCGCATCGAACGCCTTCCCGCCGATCAAGCGGGCGCTCGAGCTGCTCGTCATGTTTGACCAATCCATGCCCAAGGAGCGATGTGTAAGTGGACTGACAACCGCCAGGCCGGAACGGGCGATGCTGACATGGTGTACAGCAACGAAACAGTCCCGTAATCTTCAAACTCATCAAGGAATCCATGGCGCTGCTCCAGCGCGCCGAGGCCCGCATCAAGTCGACGTGGACCAAGCCCGGCGGCGGCGGCACCGACCCGGATCTCTTCATGATCAAGAACCTCCTGGTGCTCAAGAACGAGCTGGTGACGCTCGAGATCGGCGACGTCCGCAGCAGCGCCGTCGGCGGCGGCGTCCAGTCCTCCGCCAGCAGCGCGGCCGCCTTCATCGCGGGCAATATGCAGCACTACCTGCTCGGAAGCAGCGGGCTGCTCAGCAGCTTTGGCAGCCTGTCGACGTACATCCCGGGGTCGTCGCTATGGTCGCGCAGCGGGACGAACACGCCCGGCGCGGTGGGCGGGAATACCTCTGCTCCGGCGCCGACGCCGAGGATAGGGGCGGCCGCGGCCGCGCCGGCCGTGGACGACGCGGGCGAGCAGCTGGACGGGCTGCTGCGGCAGAGCATCTACGGGTTTGCGAAACGGTGGGCGGCGGTACTGAACGAGGCGCGCGGGGTGGGGGGCAACAATAAGCTGGGCGGGCGGAACGTGGGCAAGGTGGAGAGGGAGCTCGGGGAGATGCTGGAGCGGGCGTTTGGCGGGCAGCCCGAGGTAGTGGAGAAGCTCAAAGAGGCGATCCAGATGGAGGCGCAGGCGCTGGTACAAGCAAGGGAGGGGGGGAGGAGTTATGTGACGAGGGTGTGAGTAGGTACTCGGTAGAAACCTGTCCCTACGAGTACAAGTGTCTACCTAGGCATGGAGTAGCCCACACCAAGCAACGCCGGCCAAGGGACGACGGAGCGGGCAGCCAGTGTCCGAGATGCTGGACTCAGAAGCCACTTGGATTGCGTGCTTGCTTGACGTGTTTGTTCGTCTCGGCAGTGCGGCACGATGTTGCTTGATGTCTCTCTCCAAGTAGAGGCTGGCAGCAGGGGGGGGGGGATCTGACAGGATAACTCGACTGCCCTGTTGATGTTTTCGGTCTCCAGGTCCATCACTGACTCCATTTGTCTTTATTTATACCCAACAAAGCGACAACAATCCCCTGATATCCCCCCCTCCCCCTTCATCGACGACATCAGGTAATGGGATATGCAGCTAACCAATGCCCGAGCACGCCATCGACCCCTTGGCGATCTCGAACCCCGCCAAACGGACCCTGGCCAGACCCTGGCCCCCCTGTGTGCCCCACATGGCGCCGAACCGGCGATAGGGAATGGGAAAGATATTCTGTACATAGTACAAACCCCCCCCGATAGCCCACCACAAGCCGAGCCGAGCGACTGCGACTGTGACTGTGACTCTGTGTGAGAAGGGCAGACAGTGCGCCGCTAATATCTCTCATCAAGCCAACCAACCAGCCAGAGACGGCCGACTGTCGAGTGCCCACGATTGTGCAAGACAGAGATCAAGTTCAGACGACCACCCCTCCCGGTCGCTCTCAGCACTCATCCCCTTCGCCGGATCGACTCTTGACCACCGGCTACCCGAACGAGAGGAAAAGAGAAAAAAACGGACAGAAAAACAAAAATGGCCGACTCGGCAGCCGACATCGAGGCCCACGGCTCCTCGTCCTCAGCCGCGCAGACCGCAAAGGACCTCTTTTCCGGCGCGGCGGGGGGCATCGCCCAAGTCCTGATCGGTAATGCCTCCCTCCCCCCCTTTCTCCCCTCCCCCCAACAACGACGGGAAACAACTAACCCCTCTCTCCCCCCCCTCCCCCCCCAGGCCAACCCTTCGACATCGTCAAAGTCCGCCTCCAAACCACCACGCAGTACCCCTCCGCCCTCTCCGCGGCAACCTCGATCTACCGCCACGAGGGCGCGCTCGCCTTCTACAAGGGCACCCTGACCCCGCTCCTCGGCATTGGCGCCTGCGTCTCCATCCAGTTCGGCGCCTTCCACTCCGCCCGCCGCTGGCTCGAGCAGCGCAAACCAAGCGGTGTCCCCCTCTCCTACGGGGAATACTACGCCGCGGGGGCCTTCGCGGGCGTCGCCAACACCGCCCTGTCCGCGCCCATCGAGCACGTGCGCATCCGCCTGCAGACGCAGCCGCACGGCGCCGGGGAACGGCTGTACGCCGGGCCGTGGGACTGCGTGCGCAAGCTGAATGCGCAGGGCGGGGGGGTGGGGAAGGGGCTGTACCGCGGGACGGCGGTGACGTTGCTGCGCGAGGCGCAGGCGTACGGGGTGTGGTTCCTGGCCTTTGAGTGGCTCATGAACGCGGACGCGGCGCGGAATAAAGTCGAGCGGAAGGAGATTGCCAGCTGGAAGGTAGCGCTGTATGGCGGGCTGGCCGGCGAGGCGCTGTGGCTGGGGAGCTACCCGCTGGATGTGATCAAGAGCAAGATGCAGACGGACGGGTTTGGGGAGGCGCAGCGGTACAAGACGATGCGGGACTGTTTTGCGCAGACGTGGAGGGCCGAGGGGCTGCGCGGGTTCTGGAAGGGGATCGGGCCGACGCTGTTGAGGGCCATGCCCGTCAGCGCGGGGACGTTTGCGGTTGTGGAGATGACGATGCGGGCGATTAATTGAAGGGGGAACGGAGAGAGTGCAGTAATTATCAAGTACAGACGGCTGTGATAACCGGGTGGGCGAGCCAGTCGAGCCCAAGGCTTCTTCAACGGGCAGCGAGGGCGGAGCCCCTCAACGGGGATCCATCTGCCTGCATAGTCGGGCGCGCCTCAACAGCCGCCTGCAAACGCACGCGGGAACACAGAGGAGACACGCACACGCGGAGCCGGAGGCGGGAGAGGGGAGGAAGGGAAGGGGGATATCATAGATAAACAGGGCCGCCCATCCCAATAAAGGACATGGCAGGCGGACAGACGAGCCATCTCTTGTATATACCAACCGGCATCTATCTGCCCCAACCACACATCCCAAGCCGCCCTTGATGCCTCTATTCCGCATTCTCCACCCTCCGCTGCAATATATTCCTCACATTCGCCGGCGTCAACGCATCCACGCCCAGCTCATCCATCACCTTCTTCGCCTCGGCATTATCCGTAAACACCCTATCCGTCGCCTGTTTCAGCGTCATCCCGCCAGCCCCCTCCCCACCCTCCCCCCCATCAACAACAGGCAAATTCAGCAACACCATCGCATCCACCAACCCCTGCCCCAGCGCCCCGGAGCCATCAGGGATGTACCGCTCGACGAGGGCCGAGACGGCGCGCACGTCGCGCCGCAGCTGCGCGGCGCCGGCGGCCGTGAAGCGGTGCGACATGAGCACGTCGCTCCAGAGGGTGTTGCCGAGGCGCTCGAGGGCGGCGCGCCAGACGCGCCGGAAGGGGGCGGTGCCCAGGGCGTGCTGGAGGAAGGAGAGGTCGCGGCGGAGGATCTTTGAAGGGGAATTGTTAGTGCTTGAGAGGGACAAACATGAGTTGGGGTTTTAAAAGAAAGGCGATGCTCACCCGTAACGGTTCGTCCAGCTCTGGGGTGACGGCCTGGTCCCCCGCCGCGGCCGCATCATCCGCGATGGTGCTCCACTGCGGCCGGTGGAGGTATGCCTTGAAGGCCTTGCGCTGGTTGTCGGCGAGGGCGTCCGAGAGGAAGTCAGCCGCGCGCTTCCGCCGCTGGCTGTAGGCGGCGACGGTCTCGTCGAAGAGGGCGCCGGCGTCGTCCTCCTTGCCGACGGCCGCCGACGTCCGGCCCTTGACGTGGTCGTAGCTCATGCCGCCGGCAAGGTTGCTCTGGTCCTCGGTTGCTTTGGCCCGTGTTTGGAGCTGCTCCCAGAGGGCGACGAAGAACTGGGGAGGTCAGTACAGAGTCGTGCAGGGAGGGGGAGAGCCATAGTCATACCTCTTCGTTGCTCCAGTCTTTCAGGGTATTAACAATGTGGTCGGCACTGCCGTACACCCGGCACAGCGTCTCGAGCGCTCCCGTGCCCTCGAGAGCAGCCAGCTGCTCCTTGGTCACGCCAAAAGCCCGGCCCACGGTCGACGTGATGCTCAAGTACGCCTCGAGCGTGCCTCGCAGGTGGTCGTGGTACTCGTCCAGGATGGTCAGCTGGATGTCGATGAGGAAGCGCAGCTTGTGCGAGAAGCGGCCGACGCGCTCGTACTGTGTCGTGACGGACCGGAGCAGGTCGGTGACGCGGACGGCGGCGAAGGCGGGCTTGGTCTTGCCGGCGCCGGCAAAGTCGTAGTCAATGCTCTTGGCGTCGGGCGCGGCCATGATGGCCTGGAAGCGCTCCAGGGCAAACTTCTTCTCGGCATCCAGCCACGTCCGGAAGTGCTGGTCGAGAACCTCGGACGTCAGGCCACCCCATCCGTCCTCAGAATCGCCCGTGTCGTACGAGTACTCGGACCGGAGCGTCTCGTCAAAGGTCATGAGCTGTGAGAGCAGGCTGCTCAGGAAGGCCATGTCCCCCGCCGTCTCGGCGATGGTGGCGGCGACCTTCTCGCGCATGACGGGCAGCATGGACGTGATGAAAGCGCAGACGGGGTCCATGTAGACCATCTTGTGCGCAACGGCCGTGTCCCCGAACCTGGAGGCGAGGATGGGCCCGAAGTTGTCCCGCCAAAAGGCCTCCCACTTTCCTAGCAGGGCCAGGAACCAGGGGAAGCAGTGGGCGGCGATGAGCTGGGGGTTGCTCGTCGGCTTGTCGCCGAGGAAGTGGAAGCGGAACTCCTTGACGAAGATCTGGGCCATGGCGTCGACGGGGAGAAGGGTGACGGCGGCAGGCGAGTACAGGACCTCGGGCACCTGCAGGTCGACGAGCTTCTCGAAGCAGTGCAGCCACTCGTCGTCGACCTCGGAGTCCGGGTCGACGTTTGGCCAGCCGCGGCGGGTCAGGAGGGCGTCGAGCTCATCCCACATGGTCTTCTTCATGTCGTCCCACAGCTTCTCGGCGGCGGCCTCGACATGGGTGACGAGGTGGACGGCGGCGCCGTCGGCGAGCTGCTGGAGCTCCTTGAGGCGGGCCGACAGCTGCTTCAGGCGGGCGTAGGGCTCGAGGGCGGCCTTGGGGTCGTGGGGCAGGTGGGCGCGGGCGTCGCGGCGCAGGGCGTCGATGTCGTGGAGCAGCAGCAGATAGCGGTATGCGAGGTCGACGCGGTGTAGCTGCTTCATGGGGGGCTCGAGGCGGCGGATGGCGTCGTCGGGGGCGTCGTCGTGGGCGATGCGGGCGAGGCGGTCGTCGATGGAGCCCTGCAGGACGTGAAAGTCGTCGAGGTCTCTGGCGAGGGCGGCATGGCGGTCGGCGGACCCGCGGCGGGCGTCGTCGAGCTCGCGGCTGGCGTCGTCGAGCTGCGACTGCAGCTGGCTGCGCTGGTGCTCGATGCTCGTGAGCAACGTGTCCAGCTGCGCCAGGTCCGCCGTCGACTGCAGCTTGTCGTCAAGGTAGTCCTCAACCCGCAGGTCCGTGCCGTGGTCGTCCATGGCTAGCGGGGGAGGGGGCGGCGGGTGTGGGCGGCTTGTTGTTGTCGGTGTCGGCGTAATTCCATTGAAGCCAACACACTGTCGTGGTGTTTCTTGGTGTGTCTGGACAAGGACACAGCGTGGGGTGCTGCAAGTGGGAGTGCTGTGGAGCTCTCAAGGTTCCAAGAGGCAGGGTTGCAGCGGGGACATGTCAAGTTTTACCCCCTGTAGCCAGCACCAAGCAAGCCTGTGACGACACTGCCGCTTGGGCCTGGAGCTCCTTGCCTGCCGGGGTGTCCACTCCCTCATCCCACCCCATCCCATCCAGCCCACACCATAGCCCTTTTCCACTTTTTTTTCTCTCCTCCCCCGAGATCCCGAGTGTCCGCGTCTCCAAACACGAACCCGGGCCCCCGGCAACTGGCACCGTCCGTTCATTCATCCATTCATTCGTCCATCCTACATTGGCTTTCCCAAGTCAATCCTCAAATATCTGTTCAATGGCGCCGTCATGAGCCCATCCCTGCGGAATCTCGGGCTCGCTGCACGCTCCGCGGGGCGTGGTTGCGCTGGGGCTGCACTCTCGACCTCGACAGCAGTCCCTCGAACCCCCTTCCTCGGCCTGCAGCATGGTCCCCCCCCGACACGCACGTCCTGCCTCTCGCGCCCCCGCACCCTATTCACCTCGCGTCCTCTCCGCCAGCACGACAGCAACGAGCCCGCCCGCCCTGCTCCAAACGGCAAGACGACCAACGGCAAGACGGCAGCCAACACCACCGCGAGCCCGTCCAGCCAGTCTCCCACAGCCCAGAAGAAGCGCAAGCCGCCGCTGAAGAACTCGCTGCACCGCGTCGCCATCGTCGCACAGAAGGGCGCCCCCGTCAAGCCCCCCCCCGCCGCCCCAGAGTCCCTCGCCACCACCGATGGCAGCAATACCATCAGCGCCGTGTGCGCCGCCGAGTCCTTCGACATGGACAAGGTCGAGGAGATCCTGCTGCACCACGGCTTCGCCCTCGACCCGGACCGCACCGGCTTTGAGTCACACGAGGTCGTCCACGCCCGCGGCTTCAACAACGGCGACATCTTTGTGTTTCCCTCGGGCACCGTCGTGTCCTGGGGCCTACATTCCGATATTGTCAACACCCTCGCCACCAAGCACCTGCTGCCCGCCGCCGAGGAGCCCTTTGTCGACCACAAGGAGGAGGAGGACCTCGAGTTCCTGGTTGACCCGGAGCAGGAGCAGAGCCACGTGAGCGGCGACGTGGTCGTTCTCGGCACCCGCCGCGAGGTCGACGCCTCTGACCGCCTCGACACCACCCTCGCCAAGATCGCCTTCTCGTCCGGCCTCGCCCGCAGCACCAAGCTGGCCGTGCTCGAGAGCTCCCTGACCCGCTACCTCGAGAGCACCCGCAACATCCCCGACCACCTCTCCCAGGGCCTGCGCGCCCCGCTCTCGCGCGCCCTGATCCTGCAGAAGGCTGGCGAGCTGCTCAACCTGCGCAGCCAGCTGAACCACTACAACGACCTGACCGACGCCCTGCCCGACATCTTCTGGGACTCGGAGGAGCGCCTCGAGACCTACTACGCAAAGATCGGCAAGGCCCTCGACGTCGGCGTCCGCATCAAGACCCTCAACGACAAGATGACGTACGCTCAGGAGGTCGTCACCGTCGCCCAGGGCGTCCTCGACATCAGCGAGAAGATGTCGAGCGAAAAGCACAGCACCCGCCTCGAGTGGATCATCATCGTCCTCATCGCCATCGAGGTCGGTTTTGAGCTGCGCCGCCTCTACATGGAGCGCGACAACGACTTCCACGACGAAGTCCTCGCCGAGCTGCGTTCCCTGAGGGAGGAGGTGCGGAGGGGGGGAGACAAACCAGTTGCCCCCTTGACATGATTTGATGCGATGTATCCGAGCGTTGATAGTGTGAGGTACGGAGAGAGCGCCCTGTGGAGAGATGATACCCAACTCATTATTTTGCCAGCCATATAGACATACACCAGTATGTATTGTGTCTTTACGATAGACTTGATAAATGACAAATCCTTTTTCGTATTCTTGCTTTCTTGATCGAGGGTTGTGTTGCGCATGCACTCGTTCGGCTGAAATAGACCACAGCTCACTCACTCATGGACACCAGGGCAATAAATGGCCAACTCAGGGGCGACGGGATGAAAGAGTACCACTTTCGGATGCCCATCGTCTATCTACCTATCCAAACACCCTCTCCCACTGCACCTCATCGCCGCATCTCCAGGCCACATCATGAACAACTTCCACCCCAGGAGGGGGCTCGAAAAAAGAGCCCAGTCGCCTCGGGACACAAAACAAAACACCAAGGAAACGACATCTGATCAGCACCACAGGTAGGCGGATGGCAGGCAGGCAAATAAACATCCACCTAAAGACCCAAGCAAGGGCAAATAAGTTACAAGATGCTGTAGAAAAAACAAAAGCACTCTCCAACCACCATCTTACTCTTCCATTCCCTTCCCCTCCCCACTGTTCACCCACCACGCCCTCCTTTTCCCCCGAAACCTGGAAGCACAAAATATAAAAGTACACTAACTACCACTGACCCAAACAACAACCAAAAAAATCACGCTTCCTTTTGAATTCCCCATCCCAACCCGGCAAGAAGCACGAGGGCGGGCGGGGTGTTGTAATAAAAGAAAAACGAGTCCTAGTTCAAGCACAAGGACCAAAGCCAAATCGAGACTGCAACACAAAACAAGAAAGGGAAAAGACAAGTCCTCGACGGAAAAAACGAGTAGGAAGGAGAGGGAAAACGACAACGGGAGAGAAAAGGGAAGGAAAGCAAATCCGCCCCCGCCAATCCCCCATCCATCCATCGATCCCAAAATAACCCCCTTGGCGCAAGCAAGCAAGCAGCTCAACTCCAGTTTGTGTGTCTCAGTGAAATCAATCAATCCCCACGGAAATACCCCCGTCAGTCCATCCGTCCGTCCATCACCCATTACATCATCCATAGCTTTCCTTCTCTGCCTTCTTCCCCCCCGACTTCCATCACACAATCAACACATTGCGCTTCCCTCTTCTAGGATACCCGTCTCCATCTCTGTAGTACAAACAAACAACAACCAACCTCTCTCCGGTCCCTCTCAACGTTTCTTCCCCTCGACTCATACCGCAGGCTTAACCTGCTGCTGTGGCGGGGGAACAGGGGTGTTCATCGGCGGCGGGGCTGCTGCGGCGCCATTGATGGGGCTCGGCCCGCCGTGCATGGCGCCCGCGACCTTGGGGCTGGGCGAGACGCTGTGGTTGGCATTACCGTTCCCGCCGTTCCCATTATTCCCATTGTGGTTCCCCATCTGCATCTTGGCCGCCGCCACCTTGTGCACGTCCATGTGCCCCGCCAGCCCGATCCCCGCGAGCCCGACCACCTCCCCCTGCGTCACCTTGCCCATGTGCCCGCTGGCGCGCTGCTCCGCGTCGGCCCGCGCCCGCGCCTGCTCCATCACCTGCCGCTGCTGCACCTCAGGCATAACCGTGGCAAACCCTGTAAGGCTGGATGGTGGGCGGTTGCCCTGGCCGGCCGGCATCATCCCCGGGCCGGGCGAGCCCGCGTACTGCCGGGGGACCGCGTTGGGCGGCATCCCCGGTGCCGGGCTCCCGTATGGTGGTGGGCGGGGTATTTGCTGATGCTGTTGAGGTGGCGTCGGGGACTGACTGTACGGGTGCGCCTGTGGAACCTGTGGGGAGATGGTCCGCGGCATCTGCCCGCCGTTAGTGTACGGCGAGTACGGCGACTGCTGGGGGTGGCCCATCGGGCCAGGCGGCGGTGGGTGTGGAGAATGTTGAGGATGTGGTGAGGGCTGCCCATGCTGCGGGTGCGGCTGAATCTGCTGGTGCTGCTGGTAGCCCGCGGGATATCCCTGGGGGAATCGGTTGGGGGTACCTGGTTGCTGCGGCATGTTGTAATTGTGCTGCTGCATCCGCGGCTGGGTGGGTGTCGCCGCGAATTGGTGCGGCATGTTGGAGTGACCGTACGGGCCCTGCGCCTTGGCGAGCTGGGGTGCATACATCGGCCTGAACTGGGTCCCGGGGGCCGGCCGCGGCTGCACCTGCTGGTGGGGTTGGGGGATCGGGACAGTGGATGGCGCTCGCGGATACATGTTTGGCGCCTGCGGCCGGACCGGGGTCTGCGGGAAGTGCTGGCCGGTGCCGACGGGACGGACTGAAGGCGTGAACTGGGGCTGGTACTGGTGATTGGCGTACGGGCTCGACACGCTTGGCGTCCTGTGTGCTTGGCGCTGATTAGAGGTAGCGGCGGCCTGGGCCGCCAGCCGGGCAAGCCGTGCTGGCTCATCCTCCTCCATGACCCCGCGGTACTCGTCGGACCGGATCTCGATCTTGGTGCTCACGGCGAGTTCCGCAAGCTTGTCCGAGTTTAGGCGGGCCACTGCGTAGGGCGGCAGGGTTTGGATGATGAGCGAGAGCTGAGCCTTTAGTGCGTCGTACGTAAGCATCTCCTCCTCGCTCGGCTGGTGTGATAAATTGCCGTTACGCAGCATGTCCCCATTGACTGGATCGGCCGAGTAGCGGTCTTGGCTGGTCGGGAGGGTGAGGTTTCGGTTGCGCTGGTAAGATGCCAGGGTCTCGATCAGGTCCGAGACCTCCTCGAGCAGGTCGTCCACCTCCTTTTCCTCATCGGATTTCTTGCCCAGGGCGTGATCCAGGCTCGGGTCAATGGCGCACTCGTCCCAGTTCTCGATGGCCTCCTTGACGCTGTCTTCGTCGATTTCGATGCCCGCGGCCGCATCGGCCGCTGTGGCGTCCTCGCTCTCCACCTCGGGCTCCTCGGCGTCGGCCATCCTCGCGAAGCTCCGGCGGCCGACGCGCTGCCACCAGATGCGGCTGACCTGGCCGGATGAGACGATAGCCGCGGTGTCGTCCTTGCAGGGGGCAAAGGTAGAGAAAGCGCCCCGGAAAAGGGTCTCCATCTCGGACATCTCGAGTTCGGAGGTGGACGGCTTGACGCCCGCCAGGCTCTGTGCCCGCTCGCGCTGTTTTGTCTTGGCATGTGTGGTTGGCGTGGCGTTGCTGTAGTCCAGCCAGTTGCCCGACGAGATGTTTTGGGTGAAGTAGCTTCCGGGCCGGTGCTTTGACTTTCCAGCGAGCTCGGGGTGGTAAAATGTGAGAACATTGCTTTTTGTGGCCGTCTTGGGGGCCTTGGGGGGCTGGAGCGGCGGCAGGTTTCGGGGGGAGGGGAACAGCTCGCCCAGGGTGAGGTGGCGGCCGCTCTTGTCCCCTGGTATGGACGTGTCGGACAGGATCTGGGTGACGTTCACGCCCCTGGGCAGCGAAACTCCGGCGAGCGACTTGACGGCATCGCGCGGCAGGCTGGTGAAGAGTGGCCGTGCCGTTGGGGCAGTGCCGATGGTGGTCAGGACAAGGCTGCCATCCCTCTGGGACTGGGCCTGTGGCAGCCCGGGTTTCGCAGACGCCGGCCGCGGCAGGTTTGGGTATGCCAGCTCTTGCCTGTAGAGCTCGATGGCCTTGCTCCTGAAGGCGATGGTCTTGGCGAAGACATTGGGGTCGGTCGATGGGCCTGCGGACTCGAGCTCCTTGACCTGCGCGTCGGCGGTCTGGACGATGTCGGACACCAGATCATCCAGAGCCTCGTACGTGCCCTGGGACACCTTATCGGCAATGGTGGTGGGCTCGCTGCTGTCCTCCGACTTGGCTCGCTTCGACGACGGCTCGGTGTCGGTGTCGGGGATGGTGTCGGGGATGGGTCGTTTCAGCACGGAGCGGCTGTTGATGTCGTGGCTGGAGCGGGTGCGGGCACGCGGTTAGTTGTTTGGATACCTCAGCAGGGATGGGTGGATGGGCGATGGGCTGTGCAGATGCAGGCTGCGATGGATGCGCTGCAGCGAGCGGATGGATGTGTTGCTGGTTGGTGGATGGTGATAGTGATGGTGATGGGGCGCATACCTCTGCAAAACACGATAGAAGTCGCGGACGAGGGATTTGCGGTCCTGCGAGGCGTGCAGGCCATTGACGGGCAGCTTGGGGGGCCTGGCGGCGTCAAGATCGGGGTCGTTCTCGTCGCCCGACTCGCGTTTCCGCTTGGAGGAATTGACTGAGGCAGGCGAGTCGGGACGCGGGAGTGCTGCGACGCCGTTGACCTGGGGCGCCATGACGGCAGGCGAGGCCATGGCGGGCAGCGGGCGGGTCGTGGAGCAGTCGGGACAGGCCGTCGGTCGGTTCGATCGCGGTCGTGGTTCGTGTCTGTCAGGGCTGGTGGGGGGGAGGGGAGGGGGGTCGCTGCGAGGTGGGATGGATGGGATGAGTGGGTGGTGTTTTTTGGCGTGGGTTGGTGGTTTTGGCGGGTTTGGGTCTGTCGCGCGATTCGCGTCTCCTCTGCTTGGTGCTGCGGCCTGCTTGGTCGCTGCGCTGCGGCTGCGAAAGGGAGAGGGAGGGACCTGGCACTTGCAGCACCAAAAAGTTTGGCGGCGGCAGGTCGGGGTCGGCAGCACGCTGGCCAGGGAAGAGGTCGTCCAAAACAAGTGCACGCAGTGGCGACACAATGCCCGGATTCGATTACGGCCAGGCTTCAACTCGGCATGCAGCCTGTGATGGCCAGTTCCTCAATGCAGCGACGGCTCATCAGTTTCGCAGCAGCAGAGAGGCAGACTGGAGACGGCTGCGAGCGTTGGTTGCAAAAAGCCAGCGCGAGCCTAGTCCTCGCACTAGCGCTTCTTGTGGTAATTAGTGGGGGCTCCCCTGGTCCATGCAGCGCCGGCACGTGATGCGCCCAGGAGCTGCTTGGGCCTGAAACCCACACCCACGACGACGCCATGAAAATGATTCATCATCTCCGAGCCCCAGCTTCATGTCAAGCGCTTGCGCCGTCCATCTCTCTTTGCATTGCCAGGCATCCACAAGGCTGTCATCCAACAAGATCAGAAGCTTGTATGTGATATCGGGGGAGCACAGCCTTGGCCCACGTCTGGCTGGGCAATGGAATGGGCATGCATTCCCTCTGAGGCAGAGCCAGGCACCACGAGGCACAGGCAGAAGAATGCCCCCACAAGAGATTTGGGAGAACTGGCCAGAGGCTGAGGCAGGATTTGCGTGATTCCTCTCCAACCAACCATTCGACCTTGGGCTATCGGCGCCCGAGTGTTCGGAGACCGCTTTGCGACGCAGGGACTCGGCGATCCAGGTCTCAGCAGCAGCAACGCCGGCCATCATCTCCCCGCCTTCCGCCGCAAGGGAGACTCGCCTCCCTGGTTTGCCTTTCTCAACCAGGGCCGCATTGTTGCGGTAGACAAAGCGTCTGCCGTGTAATTACCTGGCATGAGCCATATTGACCCCCTACCAAGGGGTTAATGCTGCCTTGCACTCTGCCCTTCAAGTCCTGCCTTGGCTTCATCATCTGGTGTGAGTGACAGAGCAAGACACACGAGCAAGAAACGTCCAGCGAGATCGCTGCGATGCCTGCTCGGTAGGTGCATGACACCCCTCGGTAGATCCCTAGCCCGCCTTGGCGGCAGGCCTGGCCCAGCGGTCCCGGCCCCATTGCCCCTCATCAATTCTCGCTGGCCAGCTCCGAGAACCTATGATGCTGCTTTGCTCTGCTTGAACCTGGATGACCATTGCGGGGTCCTAAATTTTTCTCGCCCTGCTTCCAACCCCCCCTCCACCCCTCCCCCTCCATTGTCGTCCCGTCGTCGCCCCCCCAGCTTCCCCTCGTGTGTGCAGATTTTCTCCATTCCTCCCAGCAACTCTTCCTCGTCACCACACGAGACCTCCGACAACACCACTTGCCCACCCTCAAGCTCAACCCACCACACACAAGCCACAATGGCCACCTACGCCCTGCCCCAGACTCATAAGGAGGTTTGTCCAGCCTGCCTGCTCCCCCGCCACCGGCTCGCCTGGTCCTCGCGAGCCTCTCTCTGACTCACCGCTTGCAGATGCTTGAGAAGTCTCTCCTCGACTCTGACCCGGAGGTCGCGGATATCATGGTAAGTATTGCTCCCTCGTCCTGCCCCTCGGCGTCTCTCTGTCTGGCTCTCCGACTAACATTGTCCCCCAGAAACATGAGATCCAGCGCCAGCGCGAGTCCATCATCCTCATCGCCTCGGAGAACGTCACCTCCCGCGCCGTCTTCGATGCCCTTGGCTCGCCCATGTCCAACAAGTACTCCGAGGGCTACCCCGGCGCCCGCTACTATGGCGGCAACCAGCACATCGACCAGATCGAGACCCTCTGCCAGAGGCGTGCCCTCGCGGCCTTCCACGTCGACGAGTCCAAGTGGGGTGTCAACGTTCAGTGCCTCAGCGGCAGCCCCGCCAACCTCCAGGTCTACCAGGCCATCATGCCTCCCCACGGCAGGCTGATGGGCCTCGACCTCCCCCACGGTGGCCATCTGAGCCACGGCTACCAGACCCCCCAGCGCAAGTAAGTTTGGTCTCGACTGTCTTGCACGTTCCCGGGTACTGGCCCCCTCCTGCAGTGACTGACCTGGGCTTTTCACCGCAGGATCTCGGCCGTCTCGACCTACTTTGAGACCATGCCGTACCGTGTTGACCTCGAGACCGGCATTATCGACTACGACACCCTCGAGAAGAACGCCCAGCTCTTCCGCCCCAAGATCCTCGTCGCCGGTACCTCGGCCTACTGCCGTCTGATCGACTACGCGCGCATGCGCAAGATTGCCGACTCGGTTGGCGCCTACCTGGTTGTCGACATTGCCCACATCTCGGGCCTCGTCGCTGCCGGCGTCATCCCCTCGCCCTTCGACTACGCCGATGTCGTTACCACCACCACCCACAAGTCGCTCCGCGGTCCCCGTGGCGCCATGATCTTCTTCCGCAGGGGCGTCCGCTCCGTTGACCCCAAGACCGGCAAGGAGACCCTCTATGACCTCGAGGACAAGATCAACTTTTCCGTCTTCCCCGGCCACCAGGGTGGTCCTCACAACCACACCATCACTGCCCTGGCTGTCGCCCTTAAGCAGGCTGCCAGCCCCGAGTTCAAGGAGTACCAACAGAAGGTGGTCGCCAATGCCAAGGCCCTCGAGAACAAGTTCAAGGTTCTCGGCCACAAGCTCGTGTCCAACGGCACCGACTCCCACATGGTTCTCCTCGACCTCCGCCCCTTCCAGCTCGACGGTGCCCGTGTCGAGGCCGTCCTCGAGCAGATTAACATTGCCTGCAACAAGAACGCCGTCCCCGGCGACAGGAGCGCCCTTACCCCCGGCGGTCTCCGCATCGGCACCCCGGCCATGACCAGCCGTGGCTTTGGCGAGGCCGACTTTGAGCGCGTCGCCGACTACATTGATGAGAGCATCAAGCTCTGCAAGGAGATCCAGGCCGGCCTCCCCAAGGAGGCCAACAAGCTCAAGGACTTCAAGGCCAAGGTTGCCAGCGGCGAGGTGCCCCGCATCAACGAGCTCCGGAAGGAGATCTCGGACTGGTGCCACACCTTCCCCCTCCCCGTCGAGGGCTGGCGCATGGATGCCGGTCTCTAAAGAGAGCATCCACCGGCGTTTGAGGACGGGCGGGCAGGCAGGAGGTGGTGGATCCATGCCTGGTGTTCAACAACACATTGGCGGAGTCTTTCCCGTCCGTCCTTAGTTTCTTTTTACCATTTCATTTATTATTATTCTCCACGGGTATGGCATCTAGAAAAAGGGGTGTCACAGGGATGGCGATCTCAACGAACGAATCAGGGATACATGGGGGACAAAACGGGAATCGGAAAATCACTCATCGTGCAAATCATTTCATCAGGCGTTTGCATCGTGGGTGTCTTGGTCATCAACTTACCAGTTTCGGTACCGGGGGAGGAGAGGAGTCTTGGCTTTTTACCTGTGTTGCGTCTCATTTAGAAGGCTGCTTCAACGCGGTTGATATATACCCGATATAAGAACGGATTCCTTGGTGAACGAGCTGTGTCTGGATTGACGGCAGCATGACGTAGCGTCTTGGTTTGGGCAGGGATCTGCGATGAGCCCTCATCTCGTCTACGCGATTTGAACCGAGAAGAGTTGTCGTCCGGTATGTGAATACGAGGTCTCGAAGCAACGGCAGAGCCGATAAAGAGGTCAGACGCGATACCGCAGGAGGCTCTTTGGACCTTCGTAGGTTAAGCGAATCCTCGAAGGGTAGGTATCCACTACAAGCCTGCCTCGACAGACAGATTGTTGAGGTTGTGGGGAAAACGGGATCAAGGGTTGGGGGCTGGAGAAGGACAGCTGGTTATTCGTCTCGTCCTATCTTGCTAGCTTCTTTTTCGAGCAGCTCTTCTGGCAAGCAGGGTGTTCCCATGGGACAGAGGGGGGTGGGAGGGGATATGATGCTGAGGATTCAGGATGGATGAGATGAGAACAAGTATTGACGAGGCCCAACCTGCAAAACGATATCCAGTGCCACCAAAGTTGTGGCCTGGCCGTGCAGTCCAGTGCTTGAACTCGGCTCAACATCGATGAGTGTGGAAAATACGAAACAAAGATTGTGTTAGATAGGAGGCGGTATCAATTGGACTTGAAGCTGTAGACATAATGCAGAGGGGAGGGATAGCTGGGCCAAAATTCTCAGTCCCGAGGTGCCCAAGTACTCGTTTCTGTTGGTCTTGGTTCCGGCTCTCCCAATTCTTGATCTCCAACTTGCAGTTGAGCGTGTAGAAAAAGATCTTTTTCAGGACTTAAGTCCACATCGCTGTTCGAGCTTGGAAGCCTGGCTCCTGGTGGATTCGTAGGTGGTGGCCGAGGAGTGAGAGCACGAGGGACCAGTTGCCAATTCAATTCAGACTCGCCTGGACGAAGTGGGCGTGGTAGAGCAACTTCCCGTTGGAGACGACGAACGAAGTGGGCGTGGTAGAGCAACTTCCCGTTGGAGACGACGAACGAAGTGGGCGT